>CM056575.1:128681821-128769321 GCA_029721435.1 Gymnothorax reevesii | reverse complement strand
AGTTTTCAATACCCCTTAATTCCTTTTTTTTTCCACGATTAACATCATAGACTTTGAAAAACAGCAAGCATGAGAAATGGAAAAGAAGGCAGTCATCTTTCGAGTCTGGTAAAGTGAGTAGAAGTAAAGAGTGAAAGATGGACATAAAAAGGAGGCAAGAGCCATCTTTTAAAACCCCCCCACCTGAAAGAAACGGTCAGGGCACAACGGAGAGGGGTGAGGAACTGAGTGCGAGAGAGACGGACAAAGCAAGGGGGGGGATAGAGTGTTTAAGAAATACAGAACAATTGATGTTGCTGCTATCGTTGTTACAGTCGCTGGCCAATGTTGAGCTGTGGAGACAAAGGCCCCCTGTCGTTTTCTGAGGCAGAGGGTGACAGCCGCCTGCACCGAGTCAGGAGATGGTGTACAGTCTGCCGAAGGTCCCGGGGCTGTACCAGCGAAGGAGATAGTCCTCTGTGTTCTCAAACCGGGCTGAGGCGCAATTTTAGGGGCTCACTGGAGGGGTGAGTGAGGGAGGCGAAGGCTGGAAACCCACCTACTGACCTATTTATGCAGATAATGTGGGATTTTGACTGACACACTTATACCTTGAGCTTCTAGAGTTGAGGGGAGGTGAAATGGTGGCCACAAATTCACGGTTCCATTTTCTGTGCAACCTGGATGTGTCCCGTTTTCAATTCTTTTCCTGCCCCTAAAGAGATGGCACAGGCTTTCCTCAGATTCAGCTTCTCCAGCTATGGGGCTAAACAGCCCCCCCCTGCTTCCCCCTACCAGACGGCTGCACGTGGGCCGGACTGCGCCGCAAACAAACATTTGTCATTCATTGGTTCAAGATGAGGATGGTGCAGCTCGGGAACAAGATGTTTTCCATTCGCGTGCTCCTCACTCTGTATGGTTTTGAGTTACAATCTAATGCGGTGGCAACACTTTGCTTCCAAGTCTGCTAACAAAGTGCAACTTGCTGCGCAAACCTATCGGGCATCTGGATCTGGTTCTGCGCGCCTGCTCACGAGGGGCTACCAACAGGGGAGGCAGCGCTTCAAGTAGCACGAATCGGCGGAGGGATGTTCCGGTCAGTGCAACAAGAGCAGCCAGGATGGGAATGGCAGGCCAGGACTCTGGTCCGAGGGGTTAGCGGACTGACAGATCTGAGCTCAACAAAAGCCAGTGGAGTGAATCAGTAATCGCCAACTCCTTTCAGCTCACACGAGCGGGATTAATTAGCACTCATACCCCAGATTGTCGACGCCAGAACCAAGACTTTGTTATGGTGAAGGTTCAACAATAGACTCCAGCCATCGCCACGTAAACGGATTTGGGACTGCAGATCAATTTCACTTAGCCTCTGGCCAACAGACAAGTGCGCTTTTATTGGAGAAGCAAATCAACTATGAATTCATTTGCAGGATGAGTTGAGCTGAATTTTCCAGATGACATGAAATTGATTGTACTTTCATCTATCCAATGCGGAGACCAATTTAACCATCAGTGCGCTCTTATAAAATCCGGAGAACATTTCACTGTCCATATGACAACAATTTACTGACAATACAGTACTTTTGACAAAATGAAGACTTTGCAAAAGAAGCAGAGAAGCAGTCAACATATTGCATCTCTGAGGAGATACCTTCTTCAACGTTTGGATACTGCACAATAAGAAACCTAGGGAGTGGGACATCATACATTAAGGTGAGGGATAAACGCACCGATGCGTTCGGCCACACATCTCTTCTATCGCAAATTCGAAACGAAAACAAAATGAGCGGAGAAGGTTGAATGAAGAGAAGCCAGATAATACTGAAGCGAGCTGGCAGTCTACCATGCAAATTGTAGCTCATGAAAAGCAGAGCAACACCCAAAATACCTTCTTCAAACCAGCAGTGAGAAGGGATAGCGGCCTCTACTTAGATCTCCTCAGAGTGGAGCTAACATGAAAACAGTGTCAAGCTTCGCAAGTGCCAACACAGAGACATTAGATTCACTGTTCCTGGACAGGTCTATTTCAGTGAAATCAAATTTAAAAGAACACACAGAGACGCATGCCCTGCCAAACGTGCTCGTCTGACAGCATAACCGCACCAGAGTAAGCTCCCCGACAGCACATGGCCCCATTTGTGGAGTTGGTTTGGCGTTAAAGCACAGTGATCGAGGAAGATCCTCACTTCACAATAAATACAGGGACTCAAGCAATAAATGCTTTCAGGCTCTGATAGAGACAGGAAATGAGTGCCCAACGGGAGCCAGGATCACCCCTGCCATACTCATCATCTCGTGAGACCAGTTTCAACAGTTCCAACAGCAGAATCACGGCTTATAACCTGCGCTCGGCCGTCATCGTTTGCGATAAGGCCAGGGAATACCCCTCCATATGGACAGGGCTATGACCATGCTGTTTACAAGAACACACCAGAACCATAAACATCCCATCAAAATACGTTAACGCCTGGTTAACTGCAACGGGAAAACAAACTTCAGTGCCGTATTTTAACCCTTTACTTTAACAACCCTTCCCTGCAGGGTAAATGCAATGGAATTGAAGAAAACATCGCCACTGCATTTGTGAATTGCACAGTCCAAGAAAATGGAGACATATTTGGATGTGACAACAGTTCTAAGAAGAATGTGCTGCAAACCTATTCATATTTCAAATCTGATCTAGTATTCGGGAAAAACTTATTCTTTATGTTAATAGGAAATGTCACGGAATAGTTCCACTGTGGTGAACAAATCACATTAGGATTATAACCAGATGGAGCTGAGGTTTGCGCCCCATCACATCTTCAGACAGACGCTCAAGGCTCATTCAACTCATTTATATAGTCAGGAATAACTGTCCCATAATAACCTGGTGCTAGAGGCTTGTATTATTGTTGCACAGGGATTGAAGATCCATGTACTGTATAACTTTTTTTTTTTTCCACAATTGTGATATTTAAAATTAATAAAATATAGAGGCAGCTGTGGAATGGTCAAACCTCAGAGGAGTGAATCAGGACCAAAGCAAAACTGACTGCGGCTAGTGGCTCCGCAGGAAAATATCAAACTCTATCACCCAATATGGAAGGGATCAGTTGGTTTGAATAGGGTTTCCCCAACCCTCTCCACTGGGCACAGCAGTCAGAGCCAGGTATGTGTCGCATTCCACATTCAACACACCTGCTGCAACCAATCGTGGGCTTGATCTCTGACATCAGGAGAGCTTAAAACGCAGCAAGAACACAGCAAGTATCTGGAGCTGACGGGTGCATCCCAAGGCGAAAGCTATGAAACACTGCGTTGGGGGCTGCATTTCATTGCTCTCCATTGACCCCCGCTGGTCCACCGAATGCCTACAATGTGAAAGGCCCAACTCAAATGACATTAAACGCAAGTGAAGTGCAGAGTGAAGAGAAGCTGGCCGATGACATCACTTTAGGGGAAGAACAAAAATATCTGCTCGACGTCTACCTGGATGATAAAGGTTTAATTAATAAAGGTGGCTGTGGCCGAAAGTGTTAGTTGTTGCAAATTAGCGTGGGAATAAAACATGTTTAGTCAAAATAAAGAGGTCTGTTTAGCTAATCACTGGTTGGTAGACACCAGAAACAGCAGTCTCCCAGCCAGGTCCCCTGAAATGCAAAAATTAAATGCATAAATCTGCAACCCAGGACACAGGAGATCTTTGTTTTCCCTGTTCCTTGCAAACTCCAGTGGTTATGGGAGCCATGGCAGTTCATAATGTCCTTGGTTCCAAAAAGCACATTTCTATATTAAGGTTCATTCCCAACTATGAAAATACTGTGGCAAAATTGTTCTATTTTTGACCACACTCATAAATTCAAAGATATCTTTGCACACAACGAATCAATTTCTTTTCCTGAGTCGCAAAGAACACTATTTAGATTCACTTTTTATTCCTATTCATCTCTTCCCATCAGGCTAGTCAATGCACAAGCTCTGGTGCCGAAAAGTCCCACAGTCAAGCATGGCAGCATCGACAGATTAGCTTTGAAGCCCCACAAGCAGCACTTGATGGCACTAATGGGTGGCAGGGTAGCCCACAGGTAGGCTGCTTAACTGCTACTAAAGAGTTGTTCGTTCAAGCCCCAAGTGGAGCTTGGGATTCTGACTTTACCTAGAGAGATAAAGTTAGGAAGAACTCTGCCATTGGGCCTTTGAGCAAGGCCCTAAACCCCAAAATTACTCCAGGGGCTTTACCCCTTCTCTCTCCATCCGACTTTCCACCAGGCATTTCTCCCAGGATATCTTAGAAAAAGAGAAATGCATTCTCAATGGACCCTTCCCTGGTTTGATGAAATAGAGGTTAAAAAACAAACAAACAAACAAACAAACAAACAAGCAAAAAACGTCAGCAGAAGAAGTCTCTAGTTTCTAATATATCTTGATGATGTAACTGCAATGACAGCTCGCAGCTAATTGCAGAATTCCAGAACACTCCACCAGTGTTTTCGCAGTTTGGAGGAAATACCCTGATTTTCCCTCACTGTCTTTTTATATTGTGGACTCTGATTAGCATCTGGATGAATGTCAGCGCAGTGATGGACAGGGTACAGAGTTAGCCGATTGATTTTG
This sequence comes from Gymnothorax reevesii, assembly GCA_029721435.1. Taxonomy (NCBI): domain Eukaryota; kingdom Metazoa; phylum Chordata; class Actinopteri; order Anguilliformes; family Muraenidae; genus Gymnothorax; species Gymnothorax reevesii. The sequence continues at coordinate 128,764,746 of CM056575.1, read as the reverse complement.
CATGCAAGGGATTATGGAGTTTACAAGTGCTATGCAAGGGATATGCAAGTGTGTAAAGGATGAAAGTGCTTGGCTCAGAGAACAGAAACGTTTTAATAGAACGGAGTGGGGAACGTGCCGTATTCCGGACAAAGAAAATAGAAAGGAAGAAGAAAAAAAAAACCCAGCGAAAAAGACAAAACCTCTGGATTTAGACTAGGCTTGCAATTAGAGATTTAAAATTGGGAGCCACTCTGAAACGGGAAGAGCTGTATTTGCTTAGATCTGTGAGCATCTAGTTGGATTTTCCGGCCCTTTTCACTGGATTCAGGGTGCATTACAAGCTTTCTTAGCTTCGAGGCAAAGGTCCTCTGGTGCATTAAAAACCAGAGCCAGAACATTCTTGATACAAAGACACACACCAACAGGCATGGGGCTCGTCCCCCAGTGGGGACCCGATCTGTGATCCCTAGCCATGAGGTCGTGTACTTTTGGCCTCTCCCAGGACTAATGGCCCAGACATTCACACTGAAAAACAAATTAACATGTAAAACAGGATGTGCATAATTGAGAACACAGAAAGTGCTTCACATCTACAGCTCCTATCAGGACATTCATTCTTCATTAGGGGCAGAGAGTATTTCCAGAGTAGAGCCCCAGAGAGTAAAAAATGGCCGAACCTCACTCAGAATCCAGCTAGAGCCAAGAACAGGGAGAAAGGAAAGGAGGGAAAGAAAGAAAGAGGGAAAGAGAAGGCTGGAGAAGTCAAAACAAGTTTCCCCCTAAATAGACCAGTGATGCAAGCAGCTATTTGAGAAGGATACTTAAGTTTTTAAGAGGGCGACATCAATCACTTACCCTCTTTATCAGAGGGTTCACTGCCACCCCTACACTCTTCCCCATAACCCCATCCCCAACTGAGGTGAGTGTAGGACTGATGAAACCTTCTCTTAAAAGGCAGCCACCTGCTTCACAAAGACATGGACACTGGGATACAGTTGCCTGATATTTGCGCTTACATAATCTTCGGTGGGACGTTTTCTGAGGCAGAACAAGGGCCGCAGGCCGCCGTAGAGCAAATCTCCTGCAGGGAGAGAAAGAGAGAGCGCAGTAAAACCATCAGGTTTCATGACCAGTCTGGGATCAATAAACACTTTCTGCTGCAGCAGCAAGAGACCTTCTTAGATGTCTACAAAGAAAAAAAAAAAAAGAGTAAAGAGAGAGAGAGAAAACAGGGACAAAAACACAATGCCTTCCATTGAATGGACGATGAAATAAAACTCAAGCCTTTGTTGATTTTTTTTTTTAGGCCTCTACGGAGAGGTGCCAAGAGATTGCTCGTGAGACATCTGAGTGCCATTTTCAATCCACTCCCCTTCCAAAGTGGATCAGAACCAGTGTTCTCACTTTCAGTCATTACTCTCTTTGGGCCAGATGAGCACAGAAGCCCAAAGAAATCTGGATGTAAAACAGGGCAAATGCCAATTGCCCTCGCCATCAGGAGTGAAAGTCGGTCACGGCAGAACTGGGGCAGACAATGTAATCAATTTGCGGGCGGCTGTAGGTGAGTAGAGTCCAGCGGACAGGTGCGATGTGCAGGGCGGCAGCCTCTGCGAAGCTCACCTCTCCTGAAGCTGCTTGGAGGGGATGAGGCCCGCTCTGAGGTTGGGGTCTCCCTCGCGCCTGGCCTGCCACCAACTTCCGTCATCCTGGCTCACAATCTGAAGGATGTCGCCCCTCTTGAACGCCAGCCCAGCCTCTTTACAGGGGATGGCTTTATCCACGCTAGGCTCGTAATCAAAGAGTGACCTGACAAACATCTGGAAGAAGAGGGGAAAAAAAAAGTAATTAACATTTTGTGTACCAAAATACAAATATTTTTCCAAACATCCTTTGAGGAGGAGGCATAGGTACCGCCTGGAGGCTAAGGTCAGAAACCAGGTGTGAGCAGTAAACTCCTCCCCGACTACTAAATGAGCGTCGCTATTGCACTGATGGGCACGGTCAGTGTAATCAGAAACTAACAGCTGATGCCATTTCTTCCGCTTGGGGTCGAGGACAACCAGCCAAAAAACTTCAAATTAAATCCCTTCAGATCCTGTTTGGTCTACAGTGCGAGGATGCACCACTCCTGCACCCACCGCAGCAGAGTCTCCTGACATCCCTCACCTGAAGGCAGATGCCAGGCAGCAAGAAAAACGCCATCATTTGAGCAGGAATCCTCGCTACTGCCTGTAAGGTATGTAATTTCTTTAGAACAGGGGCTAAACTTAGGGGAGATGACGAGTGGGGTGTTTGCTTGAGTACGAGTGCGCGTATGAGTACGCCGTCAGCATTGGTGGAGGTTAATGAATATACACAAAAAATATATACCCCCCACACACTCAGTTACAACGTCATTCAGCCTGATCCCATTGAAGCAAAAAGTTTCTCAGTAAATCTAGAGTGTGAATCCACTATGGTGCACAACAAAGGACATCAGATGCTATCAGAGATTATTTAATTGATTTAAGAGGCACCTCTCGTAGCAAAATTTGTGTCACTCTGATACTATTTTTTGGACCCAGTGATGATATTGAGACGGGAGTTTTCATCAGAAGTCCCGAGCGCAGTCTTGCTGAAAGGGCTCGATTCTCCGCGGACATGTGCACTCAATTAGCATCACTTGCTGATATTCACTACATGAGACCAACAGCGAAAGCCCAATCTCATCATGAAGTCTACAATGGGCATATTGAAGCTATTAAAACATGAGAATGTTGCTGAAATGATATTTCAGACTTCATGCTGGCAAGACCTAATTTCAGCAGACCAAGCAACCCTTCTTATTGATAAAAATAGTGGCAAAGCCGCCGCTCCCATATGGCCAAAGATCCATTTAAGACGACACACGAGCACCGAGCCCGAGAAATGCATCGTAATGACATTCATAAGGTTTCTGCTTTTGGAAAAAAAAAAGCCTATAAAAATTTAATTGAACAGGATTCAAATCTACCACCCTAGACAAACATGCTTGTGCATGCAAATGAGAAAATTCACAAAAACATCATTCGCAAGAATACCCGCACGCACTGGACCAGGTCAAAATGCAAAGATTTGCAGAGTTTCATTTTCTGGATCTCGTTGATCCCTCTTTACTGTCCAGGAGATTAATTTCCCCTGGGCAGCCGGTCAGGTTCTGGCAATGAGTAGGAGAGGATCTTTCATTCGACTCGGGTCGAGCACAAACCTGAAACACAATCGATTTAATCTCTATGGCAGGATGTACCTTGGGCTCCGTGCTTGACGTCTCCTCTTTGATGGCGGGTACTATTTTGAATGTAATGGCACCCTGGGACTGCGCCTTAACATGGAATACAGGGAACAGACAGAGGACACAAAGAGAATAACTGAACTGAAATGGAGACAAATGCGGTGTTAAATCAAACTAAATTACCCAGACAGAGAATTTAGTCTGAGACTGTTATTATTTCTTGAGCGATGGTACGCCTTTCAGAAAGGATGGCTGCTCGGAGACTGCTTTACAGGGTCCCAATACGCCAGCCCAAGGGAGGAGTTCCCTTTCAAGGGCTCAGAACTGATGTGTGCGTCACTGACCCGTGGATACAAGGCTCTACTGTACAGCCTTCAAGGAGGAATTGGACAGAGGGTGCAGTGATGAGAATAGAGGAGGCAGCCCCACTGAAAACCTCACAAGTGACTACTTTCAATTTAAATCTTTACAAAGCTGTGTTTTCCACACTTCTACCAGGTCAGAGTTACACTGCAGTTGATTAAACCTGTTTCGCGGTCTGTAAGCTTTTGGCCAAACTGGTGGACGAACTGACAACAGTGTGCTCGCTGAGGAACAGGTGTGATTTTCAGTAGGAAGTGTTGGGTAATGACCACACAGAAGAGAATGTATAGTGAAACTGCGCACAAGATGAGTGGCACAGAACAGGAACACTGAGATTTATGAGTGCGCTGGTCAATTTATCGGGAGGAGAGTTACGCAGGAGAGAATACAAAGTAAAACTGTGGAAACTGGAGCACAGTCAACAGAAGCGTACACTTACACACACTCTCGCACACTTCATCCCCCATACGTTTCGCGTACATACATTTCACGGGGGTACCTTGTAAATAAAAACATTTTTAGCCAACACCAAAGTCAGGGAATCAAAAAGCCCTGCTGTCCCTGGAGGAGGCGATAAAGAGCCAAAGAGAACACAGCTGTACTTCTGCTCAGACAGTTCAGCAGGCCCATGAACAGCAGGTCGATGGGAACAGCCACGTACCAGAATGCGAATGATCTCCTCTGGCTTCTTGTCATCCACCGGAATACCGTTCACTTCCTTCAGCTCATCACCCATGTGGATCAGCCCTGCAGCACACACACTCAACAGTCAGCACACCGCAAGCGCGCTCAGATACACTCACCCACAGACCCACACACACACACACACACACACTCAACAGTCAGCACACCGCAAGCGCGCTCAGATACACTCACCCACAGACCCACACCCACAAACACACACACACACTCAACAGTCAGCACACCGCAAGCGCGCTCAGATACACTCACCCACAGACCCACACACACAAACATGCACATCTACACACACACACACACACACACTCAGCAGTCAGCGCCCCGCAAGCACGCTCAGACACACTCACCCACAGACCCGCTCACACAGACATGCACATCTACACACACACACACACACACACACACACACACACACACACACACACACACACACACACACACACACACAGCAGTCAGCGCACCGCAAGCGCGCTCAGATACACTCACCCACAGACCCACACACACAAACATGCACATCTACACACACACACACACTCAGCAGGCAGCGCACTGCAAGCGCGCTCAGATACACTCACCCACAGACCCACACACACAAACATGCACATCTACACACACACACACACACACACACACACACACACACACACACTCAGCAGTCAGCGCACCGTAAGCACGCTCAGATACACTCACCCACAGACCCCCACACCCAAACATGCACATCTACACACACACACACACACACACACACACTCAGCAGTCAGCGCACCGCAAGCGCGCTCAGATACACTCACCCACAGACCCACACACACAAACATGCACATCTACACACACACACACACACTCAGCAGTCAGCGCACCGCAAGCGCGCTCAGATACACTCACTCACAGACCCACACACACAAACATGCACATCTACACACACACACACACACACACACTCAGCAGTCAGCGCACCGCAAGCGCGCTCAGATACACTCACCCACAGACCCACACACACAAACATGCACATCTACACACACACACACACACACACAGACACACACACACACACACGCACACACACGCGCACACACACACTCAGCAGTCAGCGCACCGCAAGCGCGCTCAGATACACTCACCCACAGACCCACACACACAAACATGCACATCTACACACACACACACACACACACACACACACACACTCAGCAGTCAGCACACCGCAAGCGCGCTCAGATACACTCACCCACAGACCCACACACACAAACATGCACATCTAAACACACACACACACACACTCAGCAGTCAGCACACCGCAAGCGCGCTCAGATACACTCACCCACAGACCCACACACACAAACATGCACATCTACACACACACACACACACACACACACACTCAGCAGTCAGCACACCGCAAGCGCGCTCAGATACACTTACCCACAGACCCACATACAGAAATATGCACATCTACACACACACACACACACACACACACACACACACACACACACACGCACGCACGCACGCACAGACGCGAGCGCGCGCGCATACACACACACACACACACACACTCAGCAGTCAGCGCACCGCAAGCGCACTCAGATACACTCACCCACAGACCCACATACACAAACATGCACATTTACACACACACACACACACACACACACGAGCGCGCGCATACACACACACAATGGCATACAGAATGGCATACAAACACGCATGCACGAACAAGGGCGCGACAGATATGAAGCAGACGCAGAGACGCGCACACACACCCGAAGTATCTTGAATCAGCCCGGAAGGTGACCCACAAAATGAGTGATTGATGGGTGCTATTTTGCCTTGATTCAATTTCCCAGGTTGGGTCCAGGTGAAATAAAACACATGTGAGTCAGATTGCGGTTGTTGGCGAATAAATATTCTAAACTAAAATGAAAATAATAATTCAATGAAATGATTTAATCACCTGGCTGCAGTCTGGACCACATCCATTCTTAGCTGGGAATAAAATGCTGCTCTCAGCTCTGTGATCGGTGGTTCAGCAATAATTTTACGGACTGCTTATTTGCAGTGACTTGACTCGAGCCCATTTCAGACTGAGGGCAGGAAGTGACAAATATATACATCAGCGGCGGCCGGTGAACTGGCAACAGGGGAGGCTCAAACAATCCCTTATAATTAATGATTGGTCATGACCTGTTTTCAATCATTCATTTAAATTACCTTTACAGAAACTCTGATAACTCTCAACATTATCAGGTGTGGCCAATTTTCATTTATCACGCATACCTGTCAACCAGTTTTAGTGGTATATTTACATTCCTCTGCTGTAGTCAGCAATTATTCAATCCACGCGTATGTAAGAGACTCTCACGCGAAATTGAAGTCCTTGTGCACTGGAGGGGTTGGAAGCGATGGAGTTGCAAAAAGACGTTTCAAATGATCTTACTTCATTTAAACGGTCATGAAACACATGCACTGCTCCCAATCCCTAAATAAAAAAAATCGTGAGAAGTCCAAAGTCGTAATCGGTATTCGTTATAAATGAAAACTGGCCACATCTGATAATGTTGAGAATTATTGGAGTTTCTGCAATGGTAATTTAAATGAATGATTGAAAACAGGTCGTGACCAATCATTAATTTTAAGGAATTGTTTTGAGCCTCCCTTGCGGCCAGTTCACGTGCCGCCACTGATATATATAAAATACAATTATTGACTTCAGTTGAGGTGAATCCAATGATTAATCCATCTTGGAAAAGTGATAATCACCGAGGCACAGCCGAGGGGAATAAGTCATTGGGTTCACTAACAACTGAAGTCAATAACTGTTTTATAATATGACTAGACATGAAAATATAAAATAAGAGAAGGTGACAACTGAAGTGTAAAGTTCCTCACAGGGATGAAGCGACACGAAATGCGGACACCATCAGGAGCTCCTGCGGAGAAGCCTAATCCATTTTTACTTCAATGTTGTCAGGTTGTGATACTCACCTCTGGCGCGAAGTGAATTTCACCATTTACCGTTTACAGTGACCGGCGGAGCTTGCCTCGACCAATCAGGAGAGAGCGAATCTCTACGTCAATATATAGTGATCTGTATACGATGAAGTAAAGCGGACACCCTAACTGCTTAACCCCTGTGCGCAGAGGCCAAATATGGCTATTTGTGTGTTAAACTGTAAAGCCTTAAATAAGGTAAGATTACAGTTTCACAGACAGGAAAGGAATGGCTCAACTGAGTCAGGACACTAAAAACATTTAGAATTCTATCATATTTCAGATTATTTTTATATATATATATATATGTATATATATATATATATATTTTTATATTTCAGATGATTTTGCTCGAGAAAAGGGGCTGCAAACATAAAAAAATCATGAAAATTCAGCAATGAAATTGTAAATAAATAAAAAAAAAAAGACTTAAAATTAAATTAAAAATGAGAATTAAAAATGGCTGGGGGTTAAAACTATACATTTCTGGGATCATAAACTCTTTGATCACAAGTATAACTCGTATAGTTATAGTTAACAAGTATAAAATGGTGCACCTTTAAAACATAGAATAATCATATATTTAACACAAATTTTGATGCATGAAATTCAATATGAACTAATGATTTTCTGGTTGAATCTAGTTGGCCATCAGTGGTCACCAGTAACCTCTCCAAACACAAAACATGCCTTTTCTCCAAGAGTTTTGTCCATTTTTCTTCAGAGCTCCACAAGCCACCACCTATACTTACTAAAGGAACTGCCTATTTAAAGGCAGTTAAAATCAAATCAAATCTATTATCGTATATGCAGGGGGTTTGACGGCAAAATGAAATCTATCCAATAAGGTCGTATTGAGAAAAACGTTGAAATTTGATTTCGAAAGTGAATAAATGGAAAATCAAAATATTTTTAAAAAATCTAAGCGAATGGTTGTTTAATTGCAAAATACGATAGCTAATACCCACCAACTCTCACACATACAGTATGAGTCTCACCCTTTTCAGCAGCATATCACAATCTCAGGAATTATAACAAAAATTAGGATTTAAAAATTTAATTCAGCAAACAAAATCATATTTCATTTCAGAGTCCTACTCGAATACATGGACTGGTGCATGAATGTATGGTCCGCACTGCACAGAACTGTCCTGCTGTACAGCGAATCTCTGTGTGCCAACTCTCGTCATCAGCTCATTTTAGACTGTATGTAGCAGGTGCGGAGTATGATGCGCACTGCACAGAACTGTACAAAACTGTACAGCAAATCTCTGTGCGTAAACTCTCAGCTCATTTTAGACTACATGTTGTCTGCGTACATCATTTTTCAGCCAATCAAACTTCTGCCATTGCAATAAGGTTTGGGAATCAGAAATTCTCGGGTAGGTACTGCACGTTGCTGGGCCAGGAGTGGGAGCGGGTCTTGGAAATCAGACCAGTGCAGAACGCAGAACGAACGAACGAACGCACGCACGCACGCACGCACGCACGCACGCACGCACGCAAGCAAGCACGCACGCGCACACGTGTGAAAACAAACAGTGAACATGCAGACACTCGCATGTAAACACAGTTACCAATCTCACACACACACACAAACAAACATACGCTAAGGCACTCAAACAGCACACAATCTGAACTACACAATGGGACAAATCTAATAAATGCACAAAATAAGTACGTTTCTGACCAAAATGTCGGCCCTAAGGTCCAGCAACTCCAGCCCAATTATTTAAATCAGCATTAGAAACGACAAACGGCCAGGACCATAATAACAGCATCTTAGAGTCTTCAAACAAATTCAGTGATGAGGTGAGATATTTAATTGCACTGTGCCAGAGTATGGATGGAGTATGAGGACCCAGTAACCCTGGAGAGGACAGAGGACTAACTGGATGGGACCGGCTGGCTGGTAGAGAGGAGGGAGGAGGGAGGAGGGAGGAGGGAAGGACGTAAAGAAGTTTAGGAGCTCACCACTTCGGTCTGCTGCACCTCCTCTCATTATTCGCGCCACCACGATGGCTCCAGTCTGCTCATCCCGCTTTATTGTGGCTCCCTGAATCAAACAAACACACAGGGAGCACAAAAGGCGAGTCAGTAACCTGGACATGATGCAGACCGTTCACACCCAGTAGCTTAAATGCAGAAGTTAATCGTCAGCTATACAGGCCTTATAGACCAAATCGCATTTTAAAGTGGCATACGCTTTACTATAACGTCTTGTTCACAGAGACAAGACTTGGTTCATGTATTAAAAAAAACTCACAAAATGGTCTTAATGAGGATAATGTACCTCACAATCGAGGAGATTCCCACAAACTCGTAAGCCCATGTATGTTGCCCTCTGCCTTGTCAGCACAAGTTCATTACCATGGTCAAGGTGGGTCACAGGGACTGTTAGCTTTCATCAATGCTCAGAACTGGATTTCGCAGATCACACAGTCACCTTGCCTTTTTCACAGATCTGATGCTTCTGAGGCCAAAATAAGAGTCAGCTGGCCCAACGTGGCCAACTCAGAGGAAGATTTGTGAAAAAGATAGATTGACAATGACTTGCATTCCCACGCGATCCCTCTGTGCCATGAGGGCGAAATGATGCGCTTTTGAGTGCCGTGTCCAGCCCCAAGCCTGGGCAGGAGGTACAGTTTCCCCTCCCAATTAAAGCCGGTAGCATTCTGGAGCCATACGTTAAACAGCACCCGCATATACACTGTCTCAGAGCCAGAGTGCTTCACGCCAGGCTCCTGCGGTTCTGACGGCCGCTGACAGGAGCCGAAATCAGACCACGCCCACACTGTCAACAGAACAAGGCTCTTCTGAAGAACCGGCCAAAAAAAACAAAACAGGAAAAAGAAGACAATGTCTGGACTATGGCCATCACATCCCGTACTGGGCTTTTATGATTGCAGCTTTGATCCATGATTGAAAATTACAGAAAATAAGCGCAAAAAACTTCACAAAAGAATAAAATAAGCAGGCCAAATTCTAGCCATAATTTCAACTCTTATAGCAGGACTGCACAAGGAAGGTCTGCAAGACATTCGTATCTTCATTTCAAGTTTCAGAAACCACAATAATGAGCATTCGGCGGAAGTCCATTCAATCTCTACAAAGCCGAGCGACAGTTAGTCATCAAGCAACAGGGCGACTCAGCAATGAAATCTGTCTGATAAATGTTGCCTGCAACTCATATTTTCCTGGTCGGGAGTCTTCAATGGGCCATGGGAGATTCAGCTAATGGGATTTACATTTTTTACTACTTGCTCAGCTCAGTTCTACTGTGGCACACTGGTCCGAAACGCAGACTGCAGTAAACAAGTCAGTAAGCCAGTGAAATAATCAAGCCACTTTTTCCATCCAAAATGCTGCATGTCTGCTGGTATATAGTTTATGGTAGTCCAAATAATTTCACCTGAGAAAAAGACAGCATTGTTTCGAGAGTGCCAAATTTTCTCACTGGTAAAGGGTGCAAAATGCACTGCAGCCTTCACAGTAGTTTGCTCGGAGTATAGATAGGCAAAATAGGGTTAGGAGAACACGCAGAGGGACTAAAATGTTCAATTTCTGGTACTTTTAACCCATTTAAAGAAATGTAATTACATAACTGGAGTGTTATGACACAACCATGAGTGATGTATGAAATACTGTATTGCACCGAGCTCGGCCAAAATCAGTCACATATTTGCTCCAATGCACTGGACGAGTTTAACCCTTTAACGGGCAAGGAACCATATTTGGTAACTTGAGTCAGCATCCAAAGTGGTGCCCCCATGCCCCTCCGTAAAGCAGTGGACCCGCGGCGATTTCTCCCAGTCAATTGGAGAAAATCAGGCAATATCACAGGCAGTGATGTCAGGGTGTTCGACCAATCAGCTGTGGCCTAGAGCGTCTCAAACTTCTCTTCTTCTCCAGAGTTCTCACAGTGCGGTTGTGAGCCCTTACCCAGTCCCACTCACAAGGACCTGACATCATTACTCACAAAAGAAAACTGATGATAACTCACGCATTGAAAGTTGAAAAGGTTTGCTAAAAGTTGAGATGGGTATTGTTTATGTAGGATTTATAGAAATTAGTGAGATTTTGCGTGAAAAACAAAAAATTTGGGAGTGAGAACATATTTGAAATTGATCATACACCCTATTCACCTAAGCCGAGAGCAAGTGATGGTCAGCCTATTTATGGACATACGCCCAACGCACAGCACTTTACTGTCAGCTTCTTAGGGGATTTTTTTTAGTGCCCTATAAAGGGTTAATATTGAGCTAGATAAAATTTTTCTCAACTAGATTGTTCAAGTACTTTTAGTGTCCTCCTTTCAGTGAAACCAAGTGACCAAAAGCAGGTTATTCGACTACAAGAAAGGTATTTTGAGATCTACTGAATCTAGGAATTGAGAATAAACAATTACCATTGTCATTAACGTAAACAATGCAAATTTAAGCCCTCATATAGCAACATCTGTCCAACCATAGCTTGGAACACTTCAGCAACCTATGGACAAAACTGGTTGCTGTGTGAAGACAGGAACTCACTGCCACTGCCTCCCTCCTTGTGGAAAACCGGCCCCCAGAATCCCATGTGAGGAGTCCACCTGTGTCTACAACGGCACAGACCTGACTCCTGCACTAGATGAAAGGAAAATTACCTTACACTGAAGGAGAAGGCTGGGCTGGTTGTCAAAAGGCCAGACCAAGGAGAAGACTTGCTTTCTGGTTATTGTACATTCCTGTGGTTAAGGTGACCAAACCCATTATTACTCTCCCCATCTGGTCATATCGAATACCATCCACTAACCCCTGAAGCCACCCTCCCCCTTTCTTCTTGAAAGCTCCTGATGAATTAAAGGCCACCTTCTGTCTGGAAGGAGAGCACCCACACGCCTCATTGGAAGTCTCAACCTGACGTCTTAAAAACGATTTCCAGTTAATCGAGTCATTATGTGAATTAAGCAGTAACCCAAGACCCCAGGCGGGAGGCAAAGCTGCAAGTCGGGCTCCCTCAGGGCCTGACTACTGGACCTTTGGTTTGGCACGATGTCCTGAGATCATCATTTCTTTGAGCAGCTGACACCATAAAGAACATTCTAGTAGCAAGACAATATTAAATGCTTCTGGCAGGCAGCCTCCTCAACAGAGGTAAGGGCAGCTGCAAGTAAGGCGAACAAAGCCTCCGAAGCAACTTTTTGTGACTAAGTGCCTTAATATTGCTAAATTAATCACAAATGTGGGTCCTGTCCAACCGGCTGTTTTATCATAATACATCCTAAACACAAACAGCACTTGGGTTCCTCCCAGCTGGGCAGGACCCTGGGCAGACTGGATGACAATACTTAGGTATGAAGGCATGGGAGATGCAGGCCTTCCCATCATTAGGGAATGGCCTCTAAACAAGAGCCAATGGCCTGGTGCATATCCATGCAGGCATACTATTCAGCTTTCTGGGCTCATTAGGCAGCATAGAGCGCAGTCATTAATCCGGGAATCACCGTTACGGCAGCAGAAATCAGGGAGACCTGAAAAGGTACACAACACAGGAGCAGTAATGATGAAATAAGAAGAGTACAATAGCTGCCGGCAGGTCTTGAAGCCTGCTTGAGTTTCGGCTGTCAGAGACAGAGAGAGCGAATGCGAGAGAAATACAGAGTACAGAAATGCCCAGGGGGAGTTGCAGGGGAGTTGCGGGTGTATTAAGACGCGTGGAGCCGGAGGCCGGCAGACACGCGTCCGGCTTGGAGACGCCAATCTGGACAGCGTCATTCAACAGGCAGACACTTCCGAAGAGGGCGGAGGAGACGGGGCCAGGTTACAGGAGCTCAATGCAGCCATCAAGCTGCTCTAGAGAAACGGGTGATGAATTTTGGAGGTCATGGAAGCGTTGAAACAGGGAAGCAGGCTACAGTTTTTTGGAAGGAAGAATGTACTGTATTTGAGCGCATTATCCAGGCATCAGTGCAATAAAACAGGCTTGGCATCCTGCTCGAAATCTCTGCTCATCACTCTCAGACAGTCAACCACATTTTCAGCAGGCATAATGACCCAGCGATGGTTTCAAGTCCACCTCGAGCCTCACCCCTGGCATATGTAATGTGTCCCCCTGCAAGATGACCTGAGCGATCTGCCAGGGATTTCTGGGACACTTCATCATGGCCCCCTGGTGGGACATCAGAAGTGCCGTGCTATTTAGTAGCCATTCAGCTCCCCAGCTCTGTGGATGAACTGATGGAGAAGCAAAAACACACACACACACACGCACACACTCTCGCACGTATACACACACACACACACACACACACAAACACACACACACAACTACTCGCACGTATACACACAGCCACACACACACACGACCCCCCCTTCAACAGTGCTAAGAGGGCCAGATATCTTACTAGATGTAGAAAAAGAAAAAATGTAAAAAAAAGTTTATATGCAACAGCTGGTGCACCTTCAAGTTTTCAAAAAGGTTCACGAATATCAGCCAATTAATACACCGCCTTGACCTGCCATTACCCCACTGAATAAACACACACATGAACACAAAATGCACACTCACACAAATGTACTATGGCATCTACAAAAATAAGCTCCAATCAGCACCTAGGCAGGCCACTCCAGAACTCTGCCCGATTGCTTTGCTGCAGGGGAGCTTCTGTACAACCCAAGGGCTTGGAGGCACATTCCCAGCCTCTATTGCCCTTTTTTTTTTTTTTTTTTAAATATGGCATCTTCAATCCCGCCCGAATCTGGAATGCTCAATCGGAGGACTATGCACAAGGCTTGCTCGTATGCAACCCCTTATTGCCAACTCAGAAGAGAGACATATTTTGCAGCTCTCCTCCAAAGCATGCGCCTGTCAGCCCTTGCATCTTTACACTCATTGGTTGAAACTTTTGCAAGTACCGAATGAGGGCGGAGGATACCCGAACATGAGCAAGCTCAGAGTCTTACTGACGAGCGCCTGGCAGGCCAACTATTTTTAGTAACCCTTCCCAGCAGTCCCTTCCCAATTTGCATACCTGCAGTGCTATAGCCAATATACGACCGGGGATCGAACCCCTGCGGTGGTAGTCACTACTGCTCCGCGAATGTGGCGCCTTAACAGAGGGAGCTAACCTGGCAGCCCAACCTCCATTCCTGACTAGACGGGTACAACAGGGGGACAAGGCTGGATGGAGGCGGGCAGATTAGGGTCCCAGTCTTGAAGCCAGTATTGGGTGGGGGAGCACCACAGGCCGACTGCTTTGATGCAGATTGATGCTCTACTCTCTGAAGATATATATTCGGGCCAAGCCAAGTCCCAAATGTCAGACACTGCATTTCCACTGAGTGACTGCACCCCAACCCCACAGGGCAAAACAGAACACCACACAGAACAGCTGTCAGGCAGCGAGAGGGAGAGCGAGAGAGAGAGAGCGAGAGAAAATGAGAGAGATGGAAATCACTTTTTTTTTTCGCTACCGGGCTTTACTCTAAGAGCTCTTTTTAAAAATAGACATTACTTAAAAGAGCAGGGCTCTCAAAAATTACATGTTGGAGACCAAACGCTCATCCTTCTGGAATCAGGAGCACTTATAACCATCGGCGGTCAATTACTCATCAGTAAGATGATCCGAGAGCTGCTTTTCTCTGGCATGATCAGATCCATATGTACGCATCGCCCAGAGGACTATTGCTTCGTTCTTAACACATAAAATTGCTTGTGATTGTTACTGTAGACCCAGCCAGAAAAGCAAATGATTTCACCCCCATGTGATGAAAACCGACGCAATATTGTTCTCAATCAGGCTACAACTTTCATGAAATATACAGTGCAAAAAAAGGGGAGAAAAGTTTAAATGGGGGAGTGACTGGCGGTAAGTGCATGTTGGCGAATGGTTTGCACGTCATCCACCCCCTTCAGGGAAAGATGGAAGCGCATTCAGACCCAGTGTAGGTAGGTTGTTTACATGGTGTAACATGGATCTCAAAACGTGGACAACAGTGGTGGTCTGTGCCCTGAGCGACATAAGAACTCCACAGATTACTGAATGAAAACCCCTAAGGATGAGAGCACACCCCAACTGGGCCTGGATGTCCCACAGAACCACACACAGGATAAGCCAGTCTAGGGTTATGGACGAAGAGGGAGCCCCAGTGCAAATCTCCACATACAGCTGTGCAGGAATACTGCGATAGGGCTTTTCCCACTGGGAGCTTCCAGGGAAAACAAGCATGCAGATTCATTTCACATACCATAACAGCCACTCAAAACATTGTCCTGAGGACCACGTATAAAAAGATGTCATTCAACAAACATTACCTTCCTCTCTAAATTGAGGCAGACAAGAAAAAATAATTTGAGGGTTCGGTGAGCCGAGGGTCACAAGGCTGGTATTTTGACAGCAAGCTTCCAAAAGGGGAAGAGCGTGACGCGAGCGGCAAACATTTTGGAAAACTTTGATGATTTGAGTCTAGGTGGGTTAAAAAACAAGTTTCAGGAGAACTCCAGAGCGGCCAATACGGCTCAGTTAAAAACCATATAAGCAAGAGAGAAAAACTTTAATTTGGGAATAAAAATCACACTGTTCAAGTGTCGTAGAACTTGAGGGCATATTCCCCACAATTTAAACAAACGTAAACATTGCACAGTAAGCATTTGTGGGTCTTGCGTAACAGAGGTGGAGTGCATGAGAAACATTTGTTGACCAAATTTGTTTGAGTTGAAGTTCAGGGATTTGCTTGCATTCTGTTAAGAGCAGGAAAGAATTGCTCCCATTATAAATCCATGCAAACAAACTTCTGCTTACCAGGCAATTGAGGAACAAGTCATCTTGCTGATATTTTGGTTCAGCAATTAGCATTAATTATGCTGAGGCAGCCAATGCTCTGAATGTGCGTCATCAGACTTGTATGCGATTGCTCTCATCCCAAAATAGGCAAATCACAAGTTTTATCAGTCATAGATGCACAATGTAATTGTCCAATTTAGATCCAAACAGTGGAGACATGTTATGTTTTTATATTTCTGATAAGTACTCATTTATAATATTTCAGATTGTAATCTTGATTTAATGCGCGCCTTTTTTGCTCCTGCATGTGAAACATACAGGATGGTAAGACCATATTCAGGGTAACCAATTTCTAATATTACGGAAT
This sequence comes from Gymnothorax reevesii, assembly GCA_029721435.1. NCBI lineage: Eukaryota > Metazoa > Chordata > Actinopteri > Anguilliformes > Muraenidae > Gymnothorax > Gymnothorax reevesii. The sequence continues at coordinate 128,748,333 of CM056575.1, read as the reverse complement.
TAGATATAACTGAAATGGCGATATGGCTAAAAGCTGGGACTCAGCAAGTCAAAATGCGTCAACGAATAATCAAATTGACTGGAATCACCATAATTTAAGACCAACCAGCCACAATATGTCCACAATCACCTGACATTTCAACAGCAAGCGTGCTAAATGCTAAAATTTATACGTCTCTGAAACTCATTATGACTGCAACAGTCCCATCGGCCACATCAAATAACATGTATGGCTGGCGCAAAAATGCCTAGTGTTCACTTTAAGACCACAAACATACTGCATCTTGCATGTTTTAGCAGCAGTGCTAGTCTACAAAATGGTCTTGAGGCTGATTATTCAATTAGACAGTCCGGTCGGCCGCTGCTTCTTCCCTTTCTTGAGTATTATTCGGCCAATACTGTTGCCATGGCAACCAAACTCAATAGATGTGTAAACTTAAGTATAACATCTGTCCATACCAAATATGAAAGTAATCGGTCAAAAATTACAGCCTGTACAGCGTCCACAAGGACGTGTCTATGGATGCAGAGGCGGAGACGACAAGCATGAATCCATAGTAGCCGCCCGACTTCGTCCAGGAGCTACAATTATTGCATTCACTGAAACATCTCAGTTTCAACATAATTTAGGGCATATTGCCATTGCCATTAACTTTTAAATTTAATTTTATATATATATATATATATATATATATATATATATATATATATATATATATATATATATATATATACAGTTGCGATAAAAATTATTCAACCCCCGTTGCAAGTTGGGTTTACTGGCAAAATTTACAAACTTTCAGCTGTTTGTGATGAACAGATTAAACAAGAACATTTTTTATAGCTAAACACAACTAGTATTACAAGTGGTTTCTCCAAATGTAACTCAAAATGGCACTTTTAATGAGTACTGCATGCTCAAATTTATTCAACCCCCTGAATAGAATCCGTCATAAGAGCATATTTGTAAGTCAGGTGTTGTCTCAAGCACACCTAATGCAGCTAATCAAGAGCTTAATTAACTGCATCAGGTTTGCTTGAGATAGAACACATCAAATACTTGCACTCGCTAGGGGTTTGTTGACAGTGACATTTGATTGCATATCAGAAATATGGCTGTCAAAAGAAATGTCCAAAAAGCTAATAGAGGAGATCATTGCCTGACACAAACAAGGAGAAGGATACAAAAAGGTAGCACAGGCAATGAATGTACATAGAGATACACTTGGAAGCATAGTTCGCAAGTTCTGAGTTAAAGGAAGAGTGGATACACTACCAGGATGTGGCAGAAAGAGGAAGCTATGAATGGCTGCCACCAGATTCCTGACGAGACAGGTGGTCAAAAACCCTCAGGTGACTACAGGAGAGCCGCAGCAAGGCTCGTAGGCAGGAAACACTGAGGTTTCAGGTTGCACAGTAGGGCACATAACGAAATGTTGAAGGTCTCCAAGACACACACCACAACTGATCCAAAAGCACAAGCTGCAATATGCTCAAAACCATATAAATAAGCCACATATGTTTTAGGATACTGTTCTGTGGAGTGATGAAACAAAACTGGAACTTTTTCGGGTGTATGAATCAGTGGTGTGTCTGCAGGAGGAATAAAGAAGCATATGCCAAAAAGTACACCCTGCCTACAGTGAAGAATTGTGGGGGCGTTTTGATGTTCTGCAGCTGCTTTGCTTCCTCTGGCATTGGAAACCTGCAAAGTGCGCAGGGCAAGATGGATTCAGTCAAGTACCAGGATATTCAAGGAGAAAATGTCATGCCGTCTGTAGGGAAGCAAACGCTTGGGCATCATTGGACCTTCCAACAGGACAATGACCCTAAGCAAACCTCAGCATCCACCAAGCCCTGGTTTCAGAAGAAGTCTGGGAATATTCTAGAGTGCCCATCACATTCCCCTCACTTGAACCCCATAAAATACCTCTGCTGGGATTTGAAGATGACAGTTGCAGCACGCAAATCCCAGAATATTAGTGAATTGGAGGCCATTGTCCATGAGGACTGGGCTAAGATTCCTTGGGAATGCTGCCAGAAGCTGTTGTCTGCCTATGCATCACATCTCCAGCAGGTCATAGTGGCTCAAAGGGTGCTCTATTAAGTATTTAAGATGCTTGCCATGAATGGGGTTGAATAATTTTGAGCCTGCAGTAGTCATTGAAAGTGGCATTTCGTGTTGAATTTGGAGAAGACACTTGTAATATTTGTTGTTGTTGTATTGTTAAGCTATTTAAATTGTTCTTGTTTGATTTGTTCATTGCAAACAGCTGAATTTTTGTAAATTTTGCCAGTTAACCTAATTTGCAGCAGGGGTTGAATAATTTCGATTGCAACTGTATATATATATATATATATATATATATATATATATATATATATATATATATATATATATATACACACACTAAACAGCAAGTCATTCATTTACAACATTTTGGCAAACACAATCATTTCACATAAAACATACATTTTTATAATTAATTCCATACAAACGTCCAGCCAAATATAAAACACAGATGCAAAACAGCTTCTTCCCATGGCATAAATTAGCATTCAAATTTTCTTATTCCCCTCAACTACATTGACTCAGCTTACGTATAGGTCTTAACATCCATCTGAAAGCACTCAAAATGTAATTTTGCCCTTAAGATCGTTTTGGTTTGAACTGAAAGCTGCTAATTAAGGGCAATTGTTTAAATGCTATGGCAACAAACAGGCATTCTTCCAGAGCTCACTTTTCAGCAAGGGTGGCGATATTCCTCCATTTATTTATCTCTCTCGCTTGCGCTGGAATGAAGTAGCGGAAAGCGAAACATGATTACTCTATAAATTTGATTTTGCGATCCCTCTCGATTAATCTTAAATAAAGGTGAACATTAATTATTAAAAAAGTCGTTTAGTCATCATCACCATGGACAACACTAAAAGCGTCATTTTATGAAAATAGCCAAAATGAGGGGCCGTATCTGGAAAAAACATAAAATCTCTTGCCAAACTGCGTAATCACATCTGATGAGTACAATTTGGAGTAGACGGAAGAAGTGACTCCTTCACCTGGCCTGTAATGGTGTTGCTTCACAGGAGGAAATGAAAAAAGACGTTAAGAAAGAGGTGCAACAGGCTGTCTGCAGAATGATTTTTGCATTTCCTTCCAACAGCGGTGGCGTTTTCCCCTGCGGGTGACCTGTTGCATGTCTCTCGACCTGTTCCACTCGGCAGCTTGTGATTACTGCCATAAAGTACAACTCACCCAGAAGATTCAAAAATGTCCTTTATTTGCTTAACCTTTGTCCCAACCTGAGCCATAATTAAACCAGCACTGTGAAGGGAAGAAAGAAAATTGCTGGTCTTAATGTGTCCAGGAACAAGTTGCCTGATGAGGTAAAATAAAGCCTGGGCTTCAGAGCAGCATTTTAAGTCCATTTCTCCTTCCTCTTGACTCAGTTGTTTGATAAAGGTGCAGTAATTCCTGATAAAACCTCCTGAAGAGCACATAACACCAAAATGGGATGGATGGAGTGAGTGACTGCGTATGCATCTCCATGTTTTGCATTTGTGCGCTTGAGTCGCACAATCTTCCTCTGAAAGGTTCTTTTGTGCTTTTGTGCAAAGTGCTACCACTTTGCAAAGTGCTTGAGCAGCGCCTTCTAAGTCTCCTTCATTTAAATACTGAAAATTTGTCATTAAAATCATCCCACTAGAAATGCTACTTCCAGACTCTATATCTATTCCCCAAGTGCTCTGGGAATCAAACGGCCCAAGACAATTAATATTGCCACATTTAAATAACAATGCCCGCATTCAAGAGTTGCCTTGCACTGAGCACAGAAGTGGTCTGCAGAAGAGCAAGCCAATGACTTATGGGGGGGAAATGCACACATAAGTCTCTGGTATCAGGTTTGCTGTGAATATGAAAATGCCAGAAACCCACCTTTATGATAGTCGCCTTGCCGAGGATACGGACTGGAAACACATTTTAAAACAGGGACTTGGTAACTCACCTGCAATCCCTCAATGAGGAGACTGAGAGAAGCACAGACCTCTTGTTTTTTGATCTGTGCAGCATTAGGGTTAGGGAACCAGGTGTGAATCCACTACGCATTGGACAAGCTGACAGGAAAGCTGACTAGGTTCGTCGGCTTTGGTGAAAACACTCAGCTCAGAGTCAGTTAGAGTCCAGTAGGTTACATTACAGAACTTCTGATGGTATATCCAATCCCATTAGAGCTCAAGAGTATTTGTTAGAGAGCGAGTCCATGCCATGCTGTAAGTGCCTGCTAAAAGAGTTACTTCTGAAACTAGTGCAGAGCTCATTCAAGACCAGCCCGCTCAGAACAGGCCAACTACAAACCCAAAACCAATGAAGTTGGCACGTTATGTAAATCGTAGATAAAAACAGAATACAATGATTTGCAAATCCTTTTCAACTTACATTCAATTGAACACAATGCAAAGACAAGATGTTTAACGTTCAAACTGAGAAACTTTATTTTTTTTTTGCAAATAATCATTAACTTAGAATTTAAAGGCAGCAACACAGTGCAAAAAAGTTGGCACAGGGGCCTTTTTACCACTGTGTTACATTGCCTCTCCTTTTAACGACACTCAGTAAACTTTGGGAACTGAGGAGACCAATTTTTGAAGCTTTTCAGGTGGAACTCTCTCCCATTCTTGCTTGATGTACAGCTTAATTTGTTCAACAGACCGGGGTCTCCGTTGTCGTATTTTACGCTTCATAATGCGCCACACATTTTCAATGGAAGACAGGTCTGGACTACAGGCAGGCCAGTCTAGTACCCACACTATTTTACTACAGAGCCATGCTGTTGTAACACGTGCAGAATGTGGCTTGGCATTGTCTTGCTGAAATAAGCAGGGGCGTCCATGAAAAAGACGTTGCTTGGATGGCAACATATGTTACTCCAAAACCTGTGTGTACCTTTCAGCATTAATGGTGCCTTCACATATGTGTAAGTTGCCCATGCCTTGGGCACTAATACGCCCCCATACCATCACAGATGCTGGCTTTTGAACTTTGCACCTATAACAGTTCGGATGGTTCTTTTCCTCTTTGGTCCAGAGGACACGACGTCCACAGTTTCCAATAACAATTTGAAATGTGGACTCGTCAGACCACAGAACACCTTTCCACTTTGCATCAGTCCATCTTAGATGAGCTTGGGCCCAGCGAAGCCAGCGGCATTTCTGGGTGCTGTTGATAAATGGCTTTCGCTTTGCATTGTAGAGTTTTAACTGGCACTTGCAGATGTAGCGACGAACTGTAGTTACTGACAGTGGTTTTCTGAAGTGTTCCTGAGCCCATGTGGTGATGTCCTTTACACACTGATGTCGGTTTTTGATGCAGTACCGCCTGAGGGATCGAAGGTCACGGGCATTCAATGTTGGTTTTCGGCCTTGTCGCTTACGTGCAGTGATTTCTCCAGATTCTCTGAACCTTTTGACGATATTACTGACCATAGAGGATAAAATCCCTAAATTTCTTGCAATAGCTCGTTGAGGAATGTTGTTTTTAAACTGTTCAACAATCAGCTCACGCATTTGTTCACTGAGTGGTGACCCTCGCCTCATCCTTGTTTGTGAATGACTGAGCATTTCAGGGAAGCTGCTTTTATACACAATCATGGCACCCACCTGTTCCCAATTAGCCCGTTCACCTGTGGGATGTTCCAAATAAGTGTTTGATGAGCATTCCTCAACTCTCTCAGTCTTTTTTGCCACTTGTGCCAGCTTTTTTGAAACATGTTGCAGGCATCCAATTCCAAATGAGCTAATTTTTGCAAAAAATTACAAAGTTTACCTGTTCGAACATTAAGTAACTTGTCTTTGCAGTGTATTCAATTAAATATAGGTTGAAAAGGATTTGCAAATCATTGTATTCTGTTTTTATTAACGATTGACACAACGTGCCAACTTCACTGGTTTTGGGTTTTGTAATTGGCCTCCTACATTGCTGCTTGCAGCTTTCTTGAGAGCCGCTAAGCCAAACAACTTCACAATCAGCACTGCACTTCCTTGGGTCCTCATCAATTGAGTCGGCAAGTGTGACATGGATCGGATGAATGACTCAAGAAAATGGGAGGGCAGGCGGACTGACTCCTTCCATTTTAGTCAGTTGAGAACCTTTTTAAAGGTTGTTCAGGACTGACTTCCATTCATCATCTAAACTGCTTCTTCCCCACTCGGGTTGCAGGTGGAACTGGAGCCTATCCCAGGGCCCTATGGGTGAAAGGCAAGGACACACCCAGGACAGCGTGCCAATCCATCGCAGGCCTCAAACGCCATTCACTGACGCGCTCATCACGATAGGCAACTTAGAGTCTCCAATTATCCCGACATGCATAATTAGGAGGAAAACCATAGTGCCAAGAGGAAACCCATGAGAACATTGGGAAAACATGCTAACTCGACACAGAACGGTCCCAGGCTGGATTTGACTCCGCAACCTTCTTGCTGTGAGTTCAGTGCAACCTACTAAAGGCAGTGTAGTGCTAAAATATGCATGGAATGGCAGCCCACCTTCTCAAAGCCCCCCCATGTCCTCATACCCAGCAAAAACAAACTTCATCTCAATGCACCTACACCATATAATCACACTACTTTTCATTTTTAACACAAATATAAAGCATGTTTTACTGTCGAAACACATCACCGAATCAAAATGGTAATACTCGCATCTTTGCTTGCATTAGTTGAGAAACCAATACAAGTCACTCCCTGAATCATCACTGGAGGGTACACTCCAACAAACCAACAGGTACCAAGAAGAATTTTACGCTGCAGTCCATTTTTAAATGGAGCCATATCTAAAAAATATCTTTCTCATCCCATGTTTGTTAGTTTGCTGCGGTTTGTAACCTGAAGCGTATGTCACATTTATTTTGAAATTAATAACGGTCATACAGTACCATGTCCAAACATAGGAACAACAAAATATAGATTCCTTTGCCTCAAAAGCTGTAGCAATTTCTTTGAAAATTACAACCAATTTCTTATAAATTAGCCATCATATCAAGTCCAAGCTTCGGTGCTCATTTTAGTTTCCACACACTAGTCAGTAAGAGCATCGGTGAGATGTGTCATCAGTTTTGAAATCATTTCAGCAGTTCTGAAGCTCTTGAGTTCACGGCTTCACTGATAATTCCTCTTAAATTCACAATGATCTCACAATTTGATTGTTAAACTAATTATCATATTCACAAAAGCAGGCCAAATGTTACTCTCACACAAACATAAAACCAACCATTGAATCAGACAGGTGGTCTTGCAATGCCACAGACATTTACCTGCAAGACGGTGCAAAATGTTTGCTTTAATCACAGTTTTGCATGACCATTCATTCCTCTTATTTGGTATTCCTTCAAATCCAGAAGTAGCACTGGGGTTAGGTTTCTGTGTCATGTTTGTATTACAGTTCCACAGCATCTCAGCTCATGGAAAGGACTAGAAACAGAAGAGTTTGCATCAATGGAGTTGCACAGGAGCACACTGTGCAGGTCAACTGAGGCCCAGAGACAAATCCCCTGAGCTTAGCTTCGCCATTAATCATCTGGACCCTTAATATTCTCACATATGGAGCAGGATCAATGATTCCTTCACAATTCCTCTGATGCACACAGCGTCTCAGTCATAACAACAAGTGTCCTTTGTATTCTGATCTAATTTCCTGGCGTTTTCAGTCCAGAAAATTTCACTAATGCTGCTCTTAGTTCATCAAAATAGAACACACACTTTGGACAACATTATGCTCCGCTCAAGTTACAAATTTTCCTCAATTGCTTTTCCAAAGAGACCATCCATTTCAAATTCTGCCTCCGAGTGTACTACCAAGGTTCCTGTTGCATGCCAGCATGATTTGTGCCACATGATTCAGCCAAGGCTTAACCCAGCCAACCCCTGTCATTGATATTGAGGTTAAATAGCTAGAACTGAGCCGGAGTTATTTGAGTATTTGCAACAGATGGATTTCCCTTATATTATTATCAACACAGCAGAACAGGCAGTTTTAGGTCATCAACGAGACCATGTACGGCATAATCAGTAAGGACAAATAATTCCTATCGTATCCAGTCTCCCAGACGCAAACGTGCATACAGATGTGAGCCAGCCCATATGCCTGTAGCTAGACACGTGGGAGCCCGGAGAGAGTATGAAAGAAATACTGGTCTCAAAGCACTCATTTATAAGTGAGAATTCGCCCGTCGAGTATGAAATTTCACAGAAGAGACTATATTTTAAGACTTGACGTATATTAAATGAAAAAGTGCAGCTGAAAACACATCAAAAAAATAAAGGATAGAAGTTCTTAGTCAATCGAGATTTTTCCAGTGGAGCCAATGTGTGCAGTTTCAATTGTACCCGGGTAGTCCAGCCCGATGAGGGACCTGGACAGTGGGCAGGCGTCATGGCAAGAGGTGGGTCGTTACAGAAAGAAGGCTCCTGAACGGTTTACTACCCAGGGCTTGTATTCACAGCTCTGTCTCTAATTGGGGGAGAAAAAAAAATTGTACGAACACCTCATGCTGAACAGTGGATACTCCTGGCACATCTGGCTCTTGAGCCAATGAAGCGTGCCCCTTTGCGTTGTCATCAGTCGGAGTGAGTTTTAATTCAATTCTTTAAACTCTGACTTTTGCTTGAATTTCCCCTTGCGTAGATTCAAAGTTAGAAAAAGCTTTGTTTCCCCCTCATATTGCAGGAGAATGGTACATACAAATTCTGTATCTGTTGGATTGCAGCATTTCACTGAAGCTACAACAGTCTTACATTGAGGAAAATATTGAAACTCAAGACCCCATGTTTATGTTATCGCCACAGCATTATATCGGATAGAAAATATCAAGAAATTTTGTATCATTTTCAACGCATTTTCCTGTAATTCAGAGGACCATATTTAAATATTTAAACCTTAGGTTTAAAATTTAAATTAGGCCTGACGCTCCACAGGTTTGAATAAAGCAGCAGCATTTGACAAACCCACTCATGGCATCGAGGCTCAAAGAGGTCAGGCATGCTCCGCAGTCATCCAAATGCTCTTATCACATTGTTTCGCACGAACCCTGTAGACTGGTTTTGATGGCATTATCGATTTGGCTGCGCAAGTTTTGTCAAGACCTCCGGCCCCATTATGAAGTGATCAAGAATCTTAGCAGAATACTGCCAGTTAGCTGTTTAACTGCCTTTTTTAGCTATAAGATGCCATTAGTTTCCTTCCAAATCCCCTTGCTGCTTAAAGCAGAGCATCATCCCTCAAATTCTCTCAACCAGGAACCTATACTAAGCACTAATCACCATTAAAAAATAACCCATTGCACTGAATTTCTCAGTCGTTCTCACTTCAAAGTGTTGAGAAAAAACTCCCCCATTTCCATTTTCTTTATTGAATTCCCCATAGATGTGTCCTGCTCAACTTCTTTCGACTAACATTTCCCTTTTGAAGCTCTCTTACATGGAGGCTGACATCTCACAGCTGCTGATATCACATCATCTAACCTCCTCCCCTCTTACCCAAGCATAACCCAATAGGATACTCCCAGACCTTTCAGCTTTTGAGAATTTAAGCCCAGTCTCTATACTAATCTTGCTCACTTAAACACAGGAACAAACGGCATCTAATTAACGCTTACTTTTTGTCAAAGAGTAGCATTCTTTGCCATAACAGTCTGGCTTCAAGCCAAAACGCTCCATAGATAGACCCATCCTTATTGATGTACTTCGGTCAGCAAATGCCTCCCTTTCATTCCTCCAGATGGCCCCTACCGCAGCTTTTAGGACTTTAAGTCTTCATGCTTGTCCCCTGCATCTGAACTGATTATGGGATCCAGAACTATTCCTGAATACAACTTCTCTTAAGGGTCATTTAGGGTTACCTAGGATAGATAGTTTAATGCCAATGACTTACTTACAGGTGTTCCCCAAGGTTTGGTACTGAGCTAACATTATATTTCAAGCTTAAATCAAGTGAGAGATGATCACTACTGCAAAATAAAAAAAATAAATGGGTGCAAGAAGCAGTTTAAAAATGGCATAAAACTAGGAAATGGACATTTTTTTTATAATGGGAATAAGCGGGGCTTGTAGATATACAGTATTCACACCACATCTAAAGATTGATCACACATTACCTGCTCATTAAAATACCAGGCCCTGATACCATGCGATTACCATTTTGCTTTCACAGAACTCCCTGGCAGTGTCACGAAAATCCTTCATTCAATACTCATCGCTAAACAGACACTAAACCTGCCAACGCTGTTTCATCATTACTTTGCACCAACTAATCGACTTCGGAAACCCAACAAGGCAAACAATGGGAGAGGTCCATCCCATCTCATTGCTTTATCTTCAAATCCTATACACTTGCTCGATCTGTTCATACTTCAGACTCTCTTCTCTGGGAAATCCTGCCTTCCCCTCATCAGTTTCCACTTGGGACACAAACTTTGAATGGTGATTAGAATAGCAGCAGCATTCTTCACCTTCAGAAGACAATAAATGACCCAGCTCTTCAGACACCATCCTCATTTTCCCTACAACACCAAGATAAATTTGGTGAAATCAATCGGATGCTCCGCTGGTGGCAAATTAAAGATTTATATACTTCAAAAGGGAAATAGCGTGTTGGGAATGTGACTCAATGGTAGTTGCCTTTCTGTGGTTCGAATCAGGATCAACTCCAGGAACATGACCTACCTTGACATAGCAAGAGGTAAGTAAAGGACTTGAAAATAATGATTCTTCTTTGGGGACCTATAGCTGAAACAAAATTGGCATTTGCTTAAAATTTTAGTTTTGAGGTAAGAACATGGAGTGATCCTTCAAATAGTCTACTTTCAGGACATATATTCACTCTCTGCCTGATTGGTGTTTAACTTGCTCAATAATTGCTTTGAAATTACTCTTTACACTAAAAAGCACTTTAAAACCTTCATAAAAATACAGATGATTTTCAACAAGAAAATTCAGATTTCTCAGCAAACGTACATCCAATTAACTTCATATTTGGCAGTTTTCTTCGTTTTGTGATAATCAATGTCCGTACAGAGCTCGTTTTGCAATATGTACCTCTGAATATGAGTAAATCAAAATACACATTTAATTTGCTGTTTCCCGCCAAAATTGATTTTTTTTTTTTTTTTGGGGTGGGGTGAAAATCAATGATAGAACATAGAAATCTTGGGGGGGGGGGGAAAAAAGCTGTGCAGTGACAGTAGGAATATCTTTTCCTTCTCATTACAGCAGAAATTATAACCAAACCCTGTTTAGTTTTCTCAATAACTGTTTCTCTCTAAGTAATAATAATAATAATAATAATGCATCAATTTTATATAGTACTTTTCTGGACACTCAAAGACGCTTTACAATGGAGGCATTATTCATTCACTCACACATTCACGCTCTGATGGTGGCAAACTACGTTTTTGTAGCCTCAGCTGCCCTGGGGCAGACTGAGTATCTATATATTCATTAAAACAGCCGTTGCCATGGCAACCACTGATTAGATGCTACAGAAACTCATTGTTTTAAGATGCAATTTCTAATAGAATTATTTTGATGATAATTCTTAGTTTACAAAGTGAATATCTTGGAAAAATGTTTACTTAACTGCAAGTCCCCTTAAATGCGCGGGAGGTTCTCTAGCCCGAGGGCAAACCAGTCTTCCAGCTTCTTTCAGAAATGAAATTAGAAATTTGCCTTTTCACAGTAGTAAAATGCATACCGTTCCTACCCACAAAAACCCGAGGTCCTTAAAGACAGAAGCACAGCAGAAATGAGGGCACTAATACCTCTTTTAAAAAGGACCACAAATGCTCACACCCAGCAGAATGTCACGGCAAACAAACATCGAGCTCTCAGATCTGCTGCTCGCATCTGGGAAAGAGAGCCCCAAATGACTGCAACAGACACAACCGCAGAGGCTGTGAGCATTCTGTAATGTTTACACATTATCTTTAGTTCAACTTTAATCTATGTAGCGATCTCGTTGATTTATACTTTGCTATTACAGATGGCCTTTATTTTTGACATCCCCCTCCCCCCGCCCCAGTGCTGTGGAAAGATGTGTTGGCTTGCCTCTTCAGTCAACGAGCTCATCTCCTCCCCCTACTTTTGGCACAAAGTAGTTTTATCTACCCAGCATCCATTAGTCTGTTCTCTGACTTTTGTTTTTAATCAGGGAAACCAAATATGCTAATATTGCATGGGACAGAAGTTGATCTTTGTGGAAGCCTGTGTAGTTTCATTTCAGGGAGTTGGTAATCCTACCCAATAGAACACATTTTTCTTTATTAAATGTGCAGCTGCACTTGACTTTTTCTTTCACATGCCGTTTTTCTTTTCCTCACCCCTAAAAGAGCCCATAAGGGTTCAGTGCGTTTTTTAAAAATCTAATTACCTGGCCCCTCCCCTAGGGGGCCAGGTTAAGCAATGATCATGTCTGTGTGTGTGTGTGTTTCAGTCAGTCTGTCTGTCTGTCAGTCCGTGGCTGGGGCCAGGTCTGCCATCTCCGATTGCCTTGTTATTTAATAGTCCTGATGTTCACGCTAATAAACTACATAACTGGTTTCAGAAAGAGAGCTAGAGTTTTTGGAGGGAGGAGGACCCTGAGGATTAGTTTTGACAGTTTGCAAAGAACCAGAATGAAGTCACAGTCTGAAAAATGATTGCAATTAATCCGCGCTACTGAACACAGCCCTCCAAAAATTAAGGAAATTAATTAATCAGCATCAAGCTTCAGTGTTCTAAACCAGGATCTCCCAAGAGACAAAGCCAGAACTTTCCTGACTGAACGGCTAGAGCGGAAAGAAATTATGCGCTACAGTATCTCGGTCTTATTAGGCCATCAGCCATGAGTGTTTTGGGCGCATAAAATGAACTGCGAGCTTAAAGGGCGCAGCTAAAATAATGGAAAGGATGGAGAGGATTCATGACAATGAATGTTCACGAGACAGAAATCCAAATTTTGCCCTGGAGAAAGAGAAACAAAAATAGTGGCAAAGCCACTGTGCCCGCTTGGCTAAACATGGCCAAAATCAAACTTTGCCAAGATTTTCATCCCATATACACGCATATAAAAAATGAAAAGGATCCATGGAAAACCGAAGGAGCTAGAGCGCTGAGATGGCAAAAAGTTTACAAACGCACAACAGACCACACAAAGGCATCTAACCCTGGCCTAGAGGCCAAGTGGGCCAAAAAACAACACATTAAACCAAGTCCACAGGAAAGAGAAGTGCTGCATAACTGCTACCATGGCAAGTGTATGCACAACTTCATAACAACCACCAGGTACAGAGAGAGCACCTCAAGGTCTGGATTGCAGAAGTGTCATCGGAGGGAAGACAAAGCTAAGGTTGACTACGGCAGCGAGCCAAGGAATGGCCACAGCAGAGTTTCCAGGGAATGGTACAAAAAGGCTGGTACAGGGTGAACAACACCGGTCTGTGGATTCCCATTGCATGGGAAGATCTCAAGGTCTGAAATTCAAACTAAGAAATCCCAGAACTGTAAAGTATTGAGCTGCACCAGATGAGAAAGGCTTCTGAAGGGCAGCTCTGGCCCTCTCATTACAGGAGGTGCTTGCAACCCCACCCATGCCCCCTATCCCCAAAACCAAACCCAACCCCAACCCTGTCTACACAGAGAGCTGCGCCAAATGTGACACTTCGGGAAAGAAGCAAACCCATAATCAGATTTTTTGGGATTTATTGTTCTGTTTTCACTCTCACGAACACAGCCTTGCACACAAAAATTTCTTAGCCGGTTCGCAAGGCTTCAATTAAGGAAACCGCGTTCAATTAGGGCGAAACCTCTGGGTGACCTTCAGGCAGTCCGAGGACAGCTTGAGCACGGCGCTGACCGTGGGAGCTGTACAGAGGAAGCGCGACAGCAGCCAGTTTCTCCCTTTCCCAAAACCAGCAGCGACCGTGCCCCACACCTTCGCCTCACGTTGTAACTCCCGTCTCTCCTCACACAGCGTTTCATGACATCTCAAAACACGCAACCCGACAAAGTCCATCTGAGGAGTCCATCACACCAAGTTTTCAAGCAGTGATATTTACAACAGCATTTCTGGCAGACTGAGAAGTGGGGAAAAAAGCGTCCGCACTTACAAGGTCGAAACTAAGAATTACATAGGTGTTCCTGATTTCGGACGTGCGGTTACTAGAAGTCGGGCATCTGGCAGACAGCTGAATGAGGGCCTTCGGAAAACCGCAACGTTAAAACAGAGCGGCTGAATGCTGAAAGGTCTCTGACGAGCTGAGAAACCAGAGGTTTCCAGGGAGGAGATCAAATCTGTCCCAGGAGAAAAAGGGTGGCGTGTGCTTTTTTGATTAGTTGTGTTCCTTGCACACCGTGATTGGGTTTCAGGGAATACTTGCCGGGGAACAGAAAGAAGGGATGAATAGGGTAAAGGCACATTTGTGGTGGAAGATGTGAAAGTGAGACTGAGGGAGCTAAGGTGGGGGACGAGGGGTGGGGGGAAGATTGCAAGTGAGTGAGAAGAGGGGGAAAGAAATTGACAGCAGGGTGGAGAGAGCGAGAGTGAGAGGGAGAGAATGTATCCCAGCTGACCACAGATGGGAGCCAGTTTGCCAGCAGAGCCGGTGGAATGCAGGGCATGCAAGGAGTGGCCGCACAGGGAAAACAGAAAGAAGGGAAAAAAGATAGAAAATTGAAGGTGGACCAGCCAAGATGTTTTTGCTATTGTTGTCATTCCAGGCAAGGTTAGCGAGAACATGATAGGAGCAAACACCAGCACAGGTACAACACAACAGGGAAAACATCCCCCCCCCCTCGACACCACACTCAAAGAGCAGCAGGCATACACTTTACAGACTACAGAGATGAGCAAAGAAATTTCTTACCTTTGATATTTTGTAATAAAAAAAACTGTTTGAGGGCAAATCCACGCGTGCTATTGTTCGCCCAATGTGTCCGTGTTATAACAGAACTAGATCTACCAGTCTCCACGCATGTTTTTTTCCAGAGCACTGCTTCAAAGATCTCAGTTCCTCAGCATTCAGCTTGCTTGCAATGCATTTTCCTCTCTGTGATCGGCTTGCGATGCTGTCAGTAAGACTTTGCCGGTAGCCATTTGATTTTATGGCTTCAGACATCAAACCGAGTCTATGGGCCATTCGAATGTACTTAAATAGTGCGACAATATAAACACTTCATAGGTTCGTTTCTGGTATTTTCGGTATTTTTTCTAAATATTCAACCGTCGTTTTCAAAGTCGTTTTCTGACAGAAACGCGTGAATACTGAGGGCACAACAGTACAAACAGGGCGACTCATTCTTTATGTGTGCAATTTGACTGCATTGGTCATGTCAACTGATGTGGGGTAATGGTTATGATGACGGACTGCAATGCAGGTGACCAGTGTTCAAGACCTGATCAGAGTCTTTTTAGCTGGCAACAGTAGCATTTTTTCATGAATGTTCTTTTTTATTTTTTCTCCATTTTTAACCTTTCCGTTGTATTCATAATCTTATTAATATGCTTTTTAAAAAAAAAAAAAATAATAATAATAATAAATCTGCTCCAGTGGAGCCAAACTTCATTTTCTTTGTATTAATTGTCTTTGAATAGGATGGTATAGGCTATAGGGCTGGCAGAAATAATAATAAAAAAATATTTCTAAATTCTAAAAATTAAAAACTGGTCCTATTTGGGTGGAATGTATGCCTGCAGTGACATATAAGTGAATTTATCCAAGTTTTACAGTTTAATATCTGAGAAATCTGATTTGGCACACAGGGTACCTGAACTGCCAATTTGGAAAAGCCACCGAGACATTCCTCTCAAATTGTGTTCTGATTTACTTGACTGGAATAAACTTCATAGATAAAGATGAGATTTTGTGCTGTAAATTTAGGTTTAAGACTGCAACTAATTAAGTTTACAATGGATCGAAGTAAAACTTTGTTTGGTGCAAAATGAGGTCTTTGATTTATACCGCGTTTCATCTTCATTTACTCTGACTCAGTGACATATATACTGATTTTACACCATGGCAGAAATCCCAAATGGTTTTATCTTTATTATGATACCAAGATTATTCAAATGGACCAAACAGTTGCAGAGATATACTCATTTCATTTTGAGCTTGCCATTTTCGAAGAAGAGGCTCAGGGCTTTAAGGGGTTAACCATTGCTCTATCATTTCTCCCTGTGTCACAGGGTACAGGAGGGAATGAGAGAGGAAGACAAGACAGAAATGGAAAGAGAGAGAAGCCCCTTCAGCAGCACCATACAGAAAGCATGAGAGAGAGATGAGGAGCTGTACGCTTTCCTGAGGTGACATGAATTTTCGACCATTTATCTCCAGTAAACTGTGACAAGGCCATGGCTTAGACCAAGTAAAACTCTAATCTCTCATTTCTCACCCAGAGTCACACAGAGATGAGTTTCTTACATGGGGATGACCTGTACCAAAGTTTTTGAGACACCGCTGACTCTCAACATAAAACTGGGTAAAAAAAAAAGTCAGCTGTTAAGCAGCACCAAGGGGAGCAATGAAGCGTAAGGGAGGTTGGCCCGTTATCTACAGGAGGCACTATAAGGCAACTGGGTAAAAAAAAAAAACTTCTCTCACACACCAGGGGCTCCTTGTTCTTCACCAGTCTGATAATCTTCACAGAGTCCTCGTCGTCGTCGAGATCATCTGGCAGGGGTGGAAGCTCAGGTTCGAAGCCCTTTTGCGCCACTGTGTCGTGGACAGACAGTAGACTCTACAGGTGAACAAAGCCATAAGAAACAAAATATGAATAACTTGAAATAAAAAAAAAAAATGAACGAGCATTAAACAGTCAGATCCCCCAGCACGGCATGTCTGATATCTGGCCTGCAAACAAACTGCAAAGGAGGGAAGACAGACAGACAGGAGGACAGACAGAAGTATGCGAAGGCACATTTACACACAAAGATGTATTGATATTTAAAATCTTGTTGAAAAACATTGAACAGTTTAGCAGTCCTACCCTGGAAAAGAATGGGATAACGAAGATCTGGTACAGAAACAAAATCAGTATGAAAGTACGAAAAGGCACAATGAGATGTATCCACATTTTTAAAATATTTAGAAATACTGAACAAGTTAGGAGTTATGACCTGTGATGGACAGTGTGGTGGACAGACGGACGCATGTGGAGGGACAACACTCATTCCTCTATCCCCATCCACTCTGTGGCGCGGGATACTGAAAATAACTGAACCCGTCCAGTTCAGGGTCAAGTAGCAGCTTGATCCTGACCCTGTGTTTTTTAGATGGCCCATCAACGCTTTGGTCACAGTATCTATTCAATGGACATTTTCCCAAAGGTGTTTAACAGGAAAGAGGGCCCTTTCACATGTCCACGCAGTACAGCAATAATTCAGAACCTCCAATTCGTTTGCAAAATTAACAGTAGCAAATGACTTGCCTGAATGTAGGACTTGGAAAGAGTTTCAGTCAACTCTTTCATTATCATTGAACGCTTGAGCCTGTTTCGCAGTGATTTCAATTATTACAGTTGCTGTGTCACTGTGAGCACAGTAACACCCATGAAAGCCTGAGTACTCCCGTTAAGCGACTTCTGCACAGAAAAAGATGATCCTAAACCTGTGCTTGCACTAGGGAAAAAAAATATGTGTAGCCACTGTGAGTAAAGTCAGAAAAAATTGTTTAGCCACAAGTAGCCACAATGTTGGTCTGGGTCCATAATGCAGCGCGCAAAGCGAAAATTAATAAAAAAATGCAAGAGGGGCATCATCATATAGTTTCACAGGCATTTTTTGCTTATCATTACCTTTGTAAAATATTTAACAAAAATAAAATCATACAGGAAGGAAGTGACTTGTCGATGATCGAATGAAACAATAATAAAAATAATAATGATAATGACTACTCACTTGTCATATGCATGTCAAGAATACACATTGTTCAAGTCTACAGAAGGCCCTGTTTACTGCAGTGCCGCGTCGTCGGAGGTCAGTTAGGGTAGGCAGAATCCTCACCGTTAAACAAACGATAACTCTATTACTTTGCTTGATTAGCAATCTGAGGATTGATAAACTAATTTACAAGACTAAACAGCAGAATGCTGTGCCAGTTCCAAACACAACATTATTGCTAAGTGCATCAAACGTAAAATGCTCACCAGACAGCAAGTTTGTGCATATTGCTTAGAGGAAACAAATATTAAAACCGTTCTTATGTGGCGTTCAATCTGTGGTCAATATGTTCACGATAATATTTCCCCCCCTTAAACACATACCTTTTAATGCCATTTTAAAAAAATATTTTTAGTCCTCTTTCATAATCCAATAAATAAAAGATATTCGGAAAAAACCATATACGGACTTACCGAGAGGGTTGAGATTTTCTCCTAATTATTAAGATTTACTTCCTTGCAGTCTCGAATCAAAGCATAAAGGTAAATTAATCTTTTCGTCACAATCACTTCTTAATCATTACAGGCTTAATTGACCAGAAAAAAGGTCAAATTGATTGATTGACAATCAGGCATAGTACGTGGAAACAGGTTGACAAAATCTAGCGATAAAAAAGGAGAAGTCACTGCCTACCCTGACAGTTGTGATCAGATTAAGGGAAAAAAAAAATTGATTAGCATTTTTTGCTAATCATTATATCAGTTGATTAGCTTTTGTTTAGCTCATTTGAATGATGATTAGCAAAAAAAAATATCATATTCTAAATGACAAAAGGGTTTTTTTTTTCTTTCCTGATAACAGATTACAAAGAGAAATACAAGTCCACTCTGAGAGCAAAACAAATTTTTTCCAAAAGGCATTAATTTTACCTCGAACTACCCTATCTTCATTTAAGCACACTTCCATTTCCCAGTGAAATTTCGGTAAACTACTTGTGACCTGCAGTACAGCCATCTTATCTATACATTACTGTAGATATGATGTTTAGCACCGAATCAGAGATGTGAAATGATTCATACCCATCATACAAGGCACTCTCCAACTCAGTCACGTTTTGACATCAGAACATCATGTATTTGAATGATTAGAGATCATTGAGCATGTTTTGGGATTCGCCGGCGAATTTGCAAACCCACGCGGCAATGAGAGAAGTTTTGATGACTTTGATCGGCTTACCGTGATATTTTGGGTGGCTGGAGGAACATTTGGGTGTGTTAAAATGAAAAGCTGACATCCAGTCAAGACGATTCACAGTTAACGCCAAAAAAATTGGAGGCCAGACACGCAATTTTTTTTCCCTAAGGGCAAAAACCAAATCACACCGCTTTAGCATAGCAATGATTAAAGATTCCCCTTAATTAGCATCAGCTACGTAGATGGGTTTCTTTATAATCTGAAGAGTAACGTTATATGCGATTGCATGCATAACAAGATAAAGCAGCTAAAATTAGCCATGAACTAACACGTCTCAGACCCGAACTGTCCATTTGCTCTTTAGGTAGAATAAGCAGGTCATCAATCTTGAAAGAGATCCTCTGTGTGCGATAGTGTTGAAAGTGACACATCAGAGCTATAAAATGTGTTTCGAGGGGTTCCCCTCAGCTCCGGCACATGAAATGATTGTTGAATTTGAGCGAACTGAATATAAAGCACCAATATAGCGTGCGGTGGCAATTTTGGAAAGGAACCTTCCTCGAGTCACCTGCAATACACCATCAAGAAATGGCATCAATAGGACAAGGTGTTCTTTAGTTATCGTGTGGAAACCAAAGTCAAGATGGCAGTTGTGGCAGTCATACTGGTTATCACACAACGCCGGTTTTCGTAAGGAACCATCAGGACAAATGTGTAGAGTCAAAATGGAATCGCTCCACGCAGGCATTCTCTGTGAAATCGACGGAATCCTAAATCAAGATGGCTGCTGTGGCGGCCATGTTAATTAGCGTACATGAGCCAATTTTCGAAAGGCACCTTCCTCCAACCACCTCCAATACACCACCAAGAAATGGCATCAATTGGACAAGGCATTCTTTAGTTATTGCGCAGAAACCTAATCAAGATGGCTGCTGTGGTGGCCATATTGGTTACCACACAAAGCCAGTTTTTAAAAGGAACCATCCTCTCATCAGGACAAATATGTAGTGTGAAAATGGAATCGTTCCATGCAGGTGTTCTCCATTAAATTGACGGCAACCGATTTATTCCGCCACCCTTCTGCTCGGACGTGCACAATACCCCTCTTCACCGAGTCGGAGCAGAGGGGTAAAAAACTTCTCCAATAGGCATCATAGTTACCATAGGTTCACTAGCCAGCAAACTGTACCTAAGCGATTATTTTAGAATTAGCTACCAAATTAGCTAACGTCCCAAAAATGTTCAGTTCGGTCGGATGAAACTTCCGCGAAACCTCAGATAAGTACATGCCTACGACAGCTGGTCAAGTTAGTCAAATTGGGGCAAGAAACAAATCAAATCGCCTTAATATGATGATCATTTACAAAGATTTTCTTTAGTTAACGTTGGTTAGCTTACTAGCGAACTAGGTGGCTATATCCAAAAGGCAAGTTAATTTAATACGCCAAGACTCACACTGCAGTCAAGACATTATGAAAATACCAGAAAGCCTCCCTAGCGCATACATGCGCTCCCCAGAAGCTGACTGGTTGGTATGCTAAAAAACATCATTTTCCAGCCAAGCGAAGTCGCGAAAACTTCTCCTGTTGCTACAGCACCCTCCATAATTATTGGCACCCCTGGTTGAGGCACCTTTAATTCAAGTGCATTTATTCAGTGGGAAAAAAATCCAACATTAAGAAACTATTCTTTTACATCAAATCTTGTGTGCCACAATTATGAAAACCCCAGATGTTAATACTTTGTACAACCCCCTTCTGCCAGCAATACAGCACCTAATCTTCTATAATGTTTCACAAGATGGGAGAATACAAAAAGAGGGATCTTTGACCATTCCTCTTTGCACAATCTCTAAATCATCTAGCAACCTGGATGCTCTCCTCTGCCCTCTCCTCTTCAGCTCACTCCACAGGTTTGCAATGGGGTTGAGGTCTGGGGACTGAGATGGCCATGGGAGGAGCTTGACTCTGTGTCTGGTGAACCATTTCTGTGGAGATTTGGCCACATGTTTAGGGTCATTATCTTGCTGAAAGGTCCAGTGAAGACCCATCTTCAGCTTTCGGGCAGAGGCCACCAGATTTTGATTTAAAATGTCCTGGTATTTCAAAGCGTTCATGATGCCATGCACCCTAATAAGGTTCCCAGGGCCTCTGGAAGAGAAACGGGCCGACAGCATCACCAATCCTCCCACATACTTCACAGTGGGCATGAGCTGCTTTTCTGCATACCCATCTTTTCTGTTCCGCCAGACCCACTTAGAGTGTTTGTCGCCAAAAAGCTCCATCTTGGTCTTATCTGACCAAAGCTCACGGTCCCAGTTTAAGTCCCAGTACGACTTGGCGAACTCCAGACGTTTGCATTCATGATTGTGAGTGAGAAAAGGTTTTTTCTGTGCATGCCACCCAAACAGCTTGTTGGCATGTAGATTTTATTTATTTATTTTTTATTTAACCCTTATTTAACCAGGGAAGTCCCGTTGAGATTGAAATCTCTTTTTCAAGGGAGCCCTGGGGGAAGAGGTGGGGAGGAATTACACAGCCAATTAGATCAGGGGAATATTAGGCGGCAGATGGAAAGAGCCAGGTTGGGACTCTAGCCATGACACCGGGGAACCCCCTACTCCTATCGAAGAGTGTCATAAGATCTTTAATGACCACTGTGAGTCAGGACCTTGGTGTAATGGCGTCTCCTTCAGTACAGTGTCCACGTCACTGCACTGGGGCATTGGGGATTATCCCGCCAGAGGGAAGATCGCCACCTACTGGCCCACCAACACCTCTTCCAGCAGCACCCTGGTTTTCCTCAGTGGTCTCCCATCCAAGTACTGGCCAAGCCCACACCTGATTAGCTTCGGCCACACAGCTGAAGCAGATCAAATTGTGATATGTGCTGCTGGCACCTCATGGTTGTTTTGGAGACTTTGTGACCCCAAGATGCTACCATTTGTTGCAATTCTTTAACAGTGAGCTTTGAAGAACTTTTTATTTCTCTTACCATCCTCCTCACTGTGCTTGGTGGCAAAATAACCTTGTGTCCTCGTCCAGGCTTGTTTACCACTGTTGCAGTTGTTTTAAACTTAATGATTCCTCTGAAAGTAGATATGGGCAGGTGCAGGCGAGTGGCTATTTTCTTGTAGCCATTGCCTGATATGTGAAGGTCGACACACATCTGCCTTACTTGAATGGTGTGTTCCTTTCTCTTTCCCATGTTGAAGAGTGGATAAGAGAAATGGCCTCTGTGTCACATCATATTTATACCCCAGGGAAACCGGAAGTGATGATTTACGAATTAAATGTTCCTAGATACTCTGATCAACTTTGTAAACTACTG
This sequence comes from Gymnothorax reevesii, assembly GCA_029721435.1. NCBI lineage: Eukaryota > Metazoa > Chordata > Actinopteri > Anguilliformes > Muraenidae > Gymnothorax > Gymnothorax reevesii. The sequence continues at coordinate 128,725,908 of CM056575.1, read as the reverse complement.
CAGAAATGACAAATACATCAATTACATTTAATTCCAAGGAATTATTAGGGGTGCCAATAATTTTGTAACAGGTGATTTTATGAAAAATACTTTTCTTAAATCAGGGATTTTTTTCCCCTTAAAATTCACTTGAGTTGAAGGTGACATTTTTCGCACAATTTTCAGCGTGAGAGGATGCTTCTGCAATAAAAATTGAATTTATTTTAAGGCTTTTAAAAAATCTTAATCAGGGATGCCAATAATTATTGAGGGCGCTGAATGTGGCTGGGGAACTCGGAAATTCCCAGGCCAGTGAGTCGGGATCAATGAAATATCAAGGATTTTTTAAATCACATTTGTTGCGAAGGGATTGTTATGATAATAAACATTTTGTCAAAACTGCTGAAAATTGATTCACATTTTGTAATGCGAATCGGCCAAATCTGATCACTGCAGTAGATTTTAGGTTCACCACAGTGGCTAAACAGGCTAAAAAAGTCATTGCCATACAGAACATGGCTTTGCCTATGGCGATATGGCGATTGGCTAATGCAAGCACAGCTAAACAGAAGCACAACAGCATCCAAAAGATTTTCGCAAAACTGTTGGACAAGTCACAGCGTATAGTATTTTGATAACATTTTTAGAAGACTTTAAAAGGAAAAAAACAATTTCAAAAACTTACGCAAAAGAACCAAAAGAATAAACAAAAAAAAGAAAACAGCAGGCCATTTTATTGCTCAGGAGCACGCTGTAATGCAGCATTCAAGATGTTACTAAGAGAGGCCAGATGGGAGAGGAGGGAAACAACTGCTGCGGCGAGCCCAAACTCCAGGGGGACCCTGCAGAAACAGCCACAGAGCCAAACACCCATCTCCCATTCATTTTTATGAAAATCAGCCTGCAAGTCACTGCAAGGCCACAGCCACAGTCTCCCCTCGCTTCCCAAACACAACCAAGCCGACTACTGAGAGAGATGAGGAGGCAGCCCCCAGGACCACGATATGTTCCGCCCAACAAAACAAACCTACTGCAAAAATATTTTCAGAAGCTTCGCAGCATTCGTGCTACGTTTCGTTTTCAGTTTTTCTTTCGTGATACTTTTTTCATTTTTCTATCTTCCCTCCAATTTTTTTTGGGGGGAGAGATATTGTTCAGCAGCGTGAAGTCTAGCGGAGAACCTTTTTTGCTTCCCCAAAAATACTGGCGGGATGAGAAAGGAGGTACCGTGCTCAGGTAATTCCCAGTATGAAGCGAGAAGACTTGCAAGCTGATTGGAACAGAACTCCATCACGACCGTCAGCCGCATTACTCAACCCACATGTTCGCATATGTTAATTCAATTAGACTTCCTATGAGTCCCAGGTCACGTGCCTCACCTGTCAACAGCTGTACCCCCTCCATGGGCCGACACAGACTCGCCACGACCACTTTCCTGTTCTGGACGCTCCACAACATTAACCCCTTTAAATTCACCCTTTCCTCCAGTTATCATAAATAATCACTGATATCCTAAACTTTCACTGTCTTGTTGTCGATGTCTGTTGTTCATCCACCACCCCTGATTTTCCTTGTCCTCCTGGTGGCTAATCTAAGTGCAGCCAGTAACAGCTAGTAAAAACTCAAGATAGGCAATGCAAGGCAATAACAATTCTGAGATGTTAATAGGAAGCACATGGTCGGGTCCTCGCTTGTGGCTACGAACACATTCGTTCACCACATTTTATTTATTTATTTCTGTGAAGGTCGACAAGTCAACTGAGCCCGTTACATCCAAAGCACAGAAGCCTTGCCCTTTAATCAGTCTGTGAGCTGATTTCCACATTAAGTTCTCGGAGTGAGTCTGCAGTTCATTCAGAGGAGAGCAATGGCCAACTGTACGCAGCCTACAGTCCCCACTTGAAACAAGTGTTTGTTTTCGCGAGAAAACATGATCTTAGAATCACAGATTGGCTAAGCTTGACAAAATAAACCGAGAACGCATTCCTGGCATTGATATCTCCAACAACAGCCATCCATAATTCCAAAAATAATTTTTTACCCAATACTTCTCCTGCAAAATTGTGTTGTAACCTCTATTTTTATACTGAGAAGAGACCATCAGCGTGGTAACTGATCTTGAATGAAGGCCTACAATGTTGAACACCATGTTCCTCCAAGAAACAGCCAGCTGCCATAATTGGCACTTTCATCACTGTAAATTAGTCTGTCTGAAGAGGTTAATACGGGCGCAATTAGTTTTTTCATGAGTGAATGATAAAAGGAGAGGAAAACGCTTAAAGCTTTATTTAGGTCCCACCCTAAGGAGCAAGTCATTTCAGCTCTAATGGAGAATTATACAGTTACTATCCCACAGAGCAGCCATTCACGCCCACCATCTGTTTGCGTTTTATGCAGAGGTAAATCACGTGGCCACGATCTGGTGTCAGGTGCCCTCGAAGGCAGATCCCAGGCCACCATAGAGGTTTTCAAGGAAACCCCTAGCCTACTCTCTGAACTAAAAATCCAAGGAATTTCTGGGAGCAACCAATCTCATCATGAGACGCAGGATGGATATCTTTTCAGAATGCAGCTTACAAGGCATGTGATGTTTGGGCTAAGTTTCCATCTGGACCGATAGGATTTCTACTCAAGCAATTCTGCTTTGATGGGACTCAAGTTATTGTGTAAGACTCATTGGGCTGTGATTTCAATGCAAATAAATATACAATATAAAAAGATAAAAAGCGATAGTTCAGAGAGCCACAGTCAAAGAGCTGAGAAGGGGGGGGGCAGGGTGGGAGAGTTCAAGGAGTTTAACAGAACTAAAAACAAGAACTGGGTCTGTCTCTTACACACAATCAATTTGTCTAACTTCCTTTCACATCTCAGCCAAATGTTGCGCAGTTCAATGTAATTTCTCTCGTAGTAATTTTTCTCATTTCCTGAGCCACGACCTTGGACTGTGTGACACAAGACATTCAGAGTGAGTGTGTTTACTCTGGCTCATTGCAACGTCCCTCAGATAAGGGCTTCAAAATATTTTCACTTGAGGCAGAACTCTATTTCAGTCTCGCAGGTGGAAACGCTGAAATACTGAGGGGATAAATATCAGAAACTGGAAGGTGCCAAACAGAACAGTCCCACAAATTACAGTGTTTATTGTGCCATTTATGCTGTAGACATGAGATCCCCATGAGTGTTCTGTAAATTTTATATTATATTATATATTATTATTATTATTTTTTTTTGCATTCATCACAATATATAAAAACTGTATTGCAGAAGGAGACCGAGGAAGTACACGACCTGACCAAAGTTCTTAAACAGTTTACACATACTTTTGTCCACGTTTTCTGCAAAATAGAACAGGTTTTAATTAATGTGCAAAACGTCACGAGACGAGGTGAGAGGAAGGATCTTTCATTGAACAGGACAGCTGCCGACGAAATTTTGGAGTTATAGACAGAGACAGAAAGTAATAGGAATCCACACCTGTAAGTGGACAGGTGCGTAGGAGATGACTGAAGGTCAGCCAAATGGAAGAAAGGAATAAGTCCCGCACACAGTCCTCTACCCTTGCAATACTTTCGTTTCGGTCGTAGACCTTCGTCAGGTAGGAGTGAAAACTACCTTACTACCTGACGAAGGTCTACGACCGAAACGTGTGAATTCAAAGTATTGCAAGTGTAGAGGACTGTGTGCGGGAGTTACAGACATGCAAAAAAGAAAATCCCATGGTAAATAGAAAAAACAAAAAAACCACACTGTAATTTGCAGGTAGATGACGTAATTGGCCACTTAGAAATATTTTTGTGAAAATGCAAGGAAGTGTTTGAGTGTGAAAGAGGGGAAGAGTGTGTGTGCGGGTGTGATGGTTCTTCAATCCTAATATATATTAAAAAAAAAAACTCCATTTCGTTTGGCCTGTCTTGAAACGGTGCTGCCATTGCTGTATTGTAACATCCAGGATATTGCGAACATGGACCTCAGATAAACCTTGATGGACTGGTTACCATTTCATGCTAGTTGCTTTATATCCCCATGGGGGAAGCTGCAAAGCTATGCAGCAAAAACTAGGCTTATGCCGTCGGAGGTGACGGCTTGGGGTATATCCCCGAACGCCCCCAATCCTCCAATTCCCCAATCCTTGAATAGACCTGAAATAGACTTTCATTTGAACTTAATTTCAGGTCAATAGGACAAATGGTTCTGAAGATATGGCCAAAATGGTCATTTTCCATCACAAAGTGCCACCTGGTGGCAAAATATTGAACCATACAGGTATGATGTCATCATGTGACACGTTGTGAGGTCATGACCTTGCAGTTGCACATAGTTTCATGTCAATTGGACAAATGGATTCAAAGATATGGCAAAAATGGTGAATTTTATGTGACAGAGCTCCATCTTGTGTAAAAATTTTGAACCAAAAAGGTATAATGTCATCGTTGGACACATCCTCAGGTCATGACCTTTCATTTGCACTTGATTTGAGGTCAATCGGACAAATATTTCCTGAGATATGATAACAAGAGTTGTCAGAAAGACAACAAAGCTCGCCGGGGCAAGGTTAAAATTTTTCTGCACGCGGATGGACGCGGACGCGGACACGGACGCGGATGCCGGGGGTACGACAATAGCTCCCCGGGCATTACTCGTCCCGGCGAGCTAAAAACAGTGATTTTTTCAGTTTTTGGCCCCTGGTGGCCAATCTAGAAATCGTAAATTGTCCAAAATCGAATCAGTTCTTCCTCTTTATGATACTTACTTATATGCAAAACTTGACATTTCTAAAGGAAATATTACTGAAGTTATCACGTTAAGACGTAGGGCGGCGCGCCGGCGGCAGCGGTTGGACCAAAAACATGATAACCCTGTAACGCCATTCGGGGATATTATAATCAATGTGGACAAATATACACAAAAGTGTGCAACTACGTGTAGCTGTCAGCAAGTGTGTAGGAGACTGAGTGCATGTTTCTATGTTTTCGCACATTTGACGCGTGACGCGCGCATGCATGTATGTGTGTGTGTGTGTGTGTGTGTGGGCGTCTGTGTGCGTGGGATGCTTTAGGCAGAAATGGTTTCTGGAAGGTTCCTCACCTTGACATGGGGTTTATCTAGCAGTTTCAGCAGCTCACTGATCTCAGCACAGGCTGCCTTGTTCTCGAGCTCCTGCATCACCTGGGGAAAGAAAGAGAAAGCGCAAGACCGACTGAGCAACGGCCTCGCACACAGACCTCAGTCTTGTCATACAATGCGCTCAGAAGCCACAGCAATCTGGGTTTGTCCCTGCTCTAGATACTGACGGGGAGCACGCTGAACTGTCCCTGGACTGATTTATGACGACCCGGTGGGGGGTGACCCGCCTGTAGACAAAGAACCACTTTTACAGGAACAGGACCAGAGGGGGCTCGACGCAGTGTGGGGCCTGAAAAACAGTCCTCGAACCAGCGTTGGCGAAAATTCGCACGGCCTGCGAGAGCAGTCCTGCTGGGAGAGAGGGTCAGCCAGGGCAAGAAGTGAAAGCTCACTCACACACACGGACACATACACACATGCACTTTGCCTCATGCTGCCTGAGGCTGCTGTTGTCTGTTGAGGGCCGTCTGGGTCACTCTCAGCCAGAGCTGGGCTGTCGTGTGCTAGCTTTGGAGCCGAGCCCCGGCCGCAGCGTGCGCAGCAGTGTGTAATGGAGATAGATAGAGAGCAAATGCGCTGGGTCGATGTGGGCGGTGAGTAACGATCTCTGGGTGAGGGGACATAGCCACAGGGCAGGAGGGATGGAGGGGGAAGGTCAGCGAAAGGCTGATCTGCGGCCGGGAGCCTGTCATCACTTACAACTACAGCCCCATCCAAAATTCCCAGTCCTTCTCTCCAGTGGACCCCTGACAGCAGAGCACACGCTTTTTCTTTGTAGACACACTAACATCACACCCAGAGTCAAAAGCAATGCTAATTGATTGATGATTGCAGCAGTTTGGACGAAACCCAAAGCCCACCCTCCCCCTCCCATGGCCTCCTTCAAATGTGAAAGGCTACCGCTGCCAACAAGAGCCGTGGACATCAGTTATGATGAGGCTAGTGTGCTCAGAGGCTGAACGGCCGCTGAACTTCGGGACTATGATGGTAAAAAATCGTGTGCCGAGCATTAGCAGTGGGTGGCTGAGGCGATTAGTGGCTGCCTTCATATGCGAGAAAAGAAAATAGGCGTGCAATGCACGGAATACCCTTCAGCCCGATGTCGAAGTTTTTGGTGACGCCCGCCCAACCGCACGAAGGATAGCAATACCCCTTGAGGGCTGAGGGGTAAAAACCAATTTCACATCACCACCATTAACTCGGTAAAAGCCGAGAGGACCCGGGGCTGTACAGTCCCGGCTGTTCAAGGTCTTCTTCAAAGGTTCTATTTCCAATTTCCGGAAGAGGAGGCTGCTTCTGACAGGGTCAGCATATACAGTTAGTGGCCTCTTGCAAGAATCACATTGGTTGTTCTCACTGAAGGCGACTCCCCGCCGCAATAGTACCACCCTTTAAACATAAACACTATGCAGTATTGCTTTCTGTGTTTGCTCAGTCAATCAACAGCCTTTTAACGCTGAATAACGAGCATTCAGACCAGCATAATCTTCAGAGCCTAGTTGGCTTCTCCAGCAGGCCTCTTAACCAATTACTTTACTTCGTGCATAAATCAGTGCTGCACTGCTCAATTTAAATTACAGCTGTCTGCTCCAATTACACTAGAGACTGCATTACAGCGCAGTACTTCATCCTTCGAGAAACACTGAGGGAAGAGAGGGAAAGGACATTACTGTTAAAATGCTAACGCGAATGCAGCGGGGGAAAGATTCGCACAAGAATACCAATCTGAACCCCAGGGAGAGCTGGGTCAACTGCCCAGACTTCACTGCGGCCATCTTGCTGCCTGCGCAGAACCCACACAGTCACTGCAAATTAGAGAGGCACCAATACCAACAGATATGGATGTGGGAAATCAGTCAGATACAGACTCAAATAGCAAGATCCAGCATCAAAGACAATGGGCAAATATGGAATCGGATACCATTATTTTAATAAACAGCTATTTGGTGGTAGTTTTTTTTAGTCTAAGCTCTTAACCATTCAATTTTGTTGTACATAGTTAGGAGAGAAATGTTTATGTCCATCACAGCTTGATGTTGCCCCACACATGAAAGCCTGATCCCAGTCTGTACCACACATTACCCTGAGTTTAGGTATCTGAACTGAAATGGAAGCGGAATTTCTGTTCTATTAGACCAAATTGATTCATTAATTGGATTCAAATGTCAAGAGATATAGATTCTTACATGCCCGTTTTCTGTGTACATTAATTGGGTTTCAACAGTCAACACACAACACTTTTAGCTCAAGTGTATCAGCGGAACTACCCACCAAAAGTACGAATGACCTCTCCAGTACAAAACCTTCACTTCATAGTACTGTATTTCATGTAGACTTATGTATGTAGATTTATTAAGAAAATGATTAGGCAAAAGAGACTTCTAATCTGTACAAGGAAGTTAAATTACAAACTCTGGGCTGTAATACAGAGTTTTTGCGAGCTGCACTGTACCCCAGCAGGATGTAGCTATGTGGTATGTGAATGGGGCCTCATAATTAGCTGCTGCTCACAGTTAGCACTACTGAACACTGTAGCACCTCCCAGTGGTCGGAGGACTGAAAAAAAAAAACAAAAAAAACTTGGGACTGCTCTCAGTTTGTAGAGGGGGTAGAAAAGGGTTCAAGCATTTATGAGCAACCATAAATTAAGTCTGCAATGCTGAAACACGAAATTAAAAATGCATTGAAGGTAAAAAGACTTCTCAGCCATGCCACATTAAAAAGTCCAGGCTGAGTCCAGGTCCAGGCTGAACAGTAACCTGATGCACAGGAACACTTAGTTAAAATACATAAGGGCTGAGTAATTGGCTGCTCAGTGCAGCACGCTCTTGCTTTTTTTCCTTTATGTCTTTGATAAAACATTTGAAATTTTACCTTGATAGCAGATAATCCCTTTGTGAGATTATAAAAACCTTTTTTACAAGGGAAGTACAACTTTCATGGTGTAACATCAGAGTAAGAAAGCGACGAGGGACGGCAACAGTCCCAGAGAATTACAGAAATGGTCGCCTGCCATACTTTGTGGGGCAAAATGGAGGAGGGAGACTTATACAAGTGAACCTGAACTCATCTGACCTCCACAGCCCTGTATACAGAAGAAAAATCAGATCACTGAATATCCCAACTGCAGGTGGACTTGATTTTTCACAAGTTGTAAATCAGATTTTGAGTGTTTAGACTGAAATAAATTTGTTTTAGTTGCAATCAGTGTTTCATCTTACCGGTCAACTAGCGCAGGACCAGGGCTCCTGCAGGGTCATTATGGGATACTGCACGTCAGTTGAACGTTTGTGACAGGAGAAGAAGCATGTTACCGCGTTTAAGTCTTGGATTGCACACCAGCAAATCTGACCTAGACCATCTCCAGATGCGATTCAAATTGGATTTGGATTAATCCAATCAGCGTTTGGTTGCTCGCATTTACATTGCGCCCGTCAAATGCGAAATGTACCACATAACTGAGGAAGTTAGATGCGAGTCCCACAAAAGTAAAGACGAATGTAAATTGGGCCCATGAGAGATGCATTTCCTTTTTCGGGAGCCAGTTTTCCCTAGCAGTACCGTTACATTATTACATTACAGCTCAGTACTGGATATATTGTGGGGTGCCACTGGAATTAATCGCTCTTGAAGCTGCATGTTTGATGAGATCAGTCAGGCAAAGACTAAAGGATCATCAGACGAGCATCTCCAGTGGAAACCACCGCCCAGGCATCATCGCACTCTCATTTTGAACCAAAAGGAACCAAATCGCAAGTAAGTATCTGGAGAGCACGTTGACAGCCGGCCAGCAGAGGCAAATATTTATGTGTACATAACTCTTCCTTTTCTCCATGCAGTGCTCAATCTCCCTGCATTGCATTCTTTACCTCCCTCCCTCCTCCTTTTCTATTCAAGACTGATTAGGACAATGTATTGCTGCTTTTAACATTAAATTAGGAGAAATTCTCCTAAGCACTTTGATTGCAGTAAACAGACCCGAGAATTTAAACAAAGCCACAGATCATTAAGCCAACTGGCTATACCCCTTCTGTGTTCCACATGAGCCCTTGGTTTACACAGGCAATACAGATGTGGGATATATTTCACAATCAGCCGGAGAAACTGAGAGGGATCTTCCCGGGGCTTATTTTCTAATTCGATGGGAGAAAAGGCGAGGTGGATTGGGGGGGTTCGAAATGTTGACATCAGGAAATAAACTGTCTCATCAGACCTGACAGTCGGGATCATCCATTTCTCAATGTGCGATTGCCGTTTGGATGGGGTGGAGGAGGCTGATAAAAGTCATGACAGCTCCACTCCAGTTTATTTACAGCATACGCTCCGTTTCCTTTGTTTTAGCCGTCATTAGTCTCGTCCAGTCACCCGCCAGACACCTCCATCGATCTTTATTTGGCCGATGCATTCCTGGATCTTGTTGCTTGCCTGATAAATTCCGGCGGGCGGTTGTGGATCGACCCCATGGGGTATTGGACCTGGACTTCTGTTCCGTTTCTCAGAAAAATGTAACTGTGAGGTTGGTAAGTTCTGGAGAGAGGGATGAGTAGTTTGTGAGTCAGTTGCACAAGACTCCATTTTGAGTGACTAGGGTCTGGGCTTGAAGGCGGGAGAGAGGAGGTCCAGCACACTGGGGGCTCATTTAAATTCACACAAATGTGCAGTGATGAGAGAAGGGGGGAGAGGTCTGAAGGTTACCTCATAAGCCAGGGTCCCAGCGCTGTCCACGACAGGAGCAGGGCTCTGATCCTCAAACTTCTGCAGCCTCTCGTGGATCTGAAATCGGACAACAGCCACCAGGTCAGTCCCATGGGTGCGCCATGATCTATCGCAGCCACTGTACAGATACCAGGGCACAGCTCAGCTGGCACCCCACCTAAACAGCTACAGAGGTCACCCAGACCTCAATCCTCCACACTGTTACCCACCCCCCAACCTCGCCCCAAAAACACGCACGCAAACACAGACCCAGAACCCCACTCGCTCTCAGACAGCCCATTCCAGATAGGAGATACCAGGCTCCATACTTGCTGAGGGAGGCCAAGAGAAGGATTGGGTTCCAACAGAATCAGATGGAGGAAGAAACCCCACATGCAGACAGGCAGGAAAACGCGAACTCGCGCACACGCGTGAACACACATTGCATAAGCACACACAAAGAAATGTACTCGCACACACGCGCACCACACAAACACACGCGTAAACCAAGAAAGGCGCACACTCACGCTGCAACAGCGAAAACTGGAGGCAATTAGGCAAACTGGTGGGAAATCACAGCGCGCTTATCGATTTTCACCCCTAAATTACATAAAGCCAACTGCATGCTGTCACCAGAGCAGTTGAGCTGGCCAGAGGAGACACAGAACTGTGCATTTTAAATCAGAACCTAGACTTTGCTCACGTTTCAGCCAGGTCTAAAACTCAAAACATTAATATTCACAATTGAAGAGCCTCGTGTTTAATGTACTCAAGTTGCACTTCCACACACCATGATGGAAGGATGAGACAACGTTACCCAAATCGATTTCCTCAGTTATTATAATGACATTTTGGGACATTAGTACTTTTAGCACAGGGGTCTTCAATTGCCAGATGCAGAAATCGATAAGTTCAGAGCAAGGTAGAAGCCCAGAAAGTGAGAATTAAAGGACCAGACAGACAACGTTCGGTAAAAAGTTCAATGTCTTAGGAGGCAAGGTTGACTATAGTTCCTACGTCGAGATAAGTTCATCTTCATAAAATATAACAAAATGGCAAAAACAGGCCAAAGCCCAATAAGATGACATTTTCTGACAACTGAAGAGTACCTAACACTTATGAACTAGACACTCACTCACACTGTGTCAAGCCTGGTCCTCAGAACTTCTAGGTTCTGTCTCTATGACATGACCTGGCAAAATATTCCCCAGCCTGACCACTCTTTATGAAATAATACTTCCTAACATCTGTGCCAAATTTATCCTGGATATACCTTAAGAAGAACATACTCCTTTTTCCTTTACATTCACGAGACTCTGATATTTAATTCTAGGAGCAAGTCAAAAACAAGTTTACAGTAAGTGTACAATGAAAGCACATCTTCTGTTGGGCGATAATGAACCATGATAAACAGTCTAACAGAAGTCCGGACCTAAATTGGGAGAGTCAGGCCAGCGAGAGCAGGTCAAAGAGGTGAAGATGGAAGCTTCTGGAAGAACATAATCAGAATCATCTCCCAACCCACTCGCATCACTGCCTCACTGTCACCCATGGCTCAAGATATAAAAACTGCAAAACAGCACTGGGCTAGGCAATGTGACTGTCATGCTATAGATTTATTGAAACATTTTGTGCGAGACTTTGCCATTTCCCATACTTGGCACTACAAGAAGCTCGGCACTCCAAACGGCTGGTTTTAGGTCTTTGCGCCAGGCCTCATAAAAGTTCAGTATTCTGTCTAGATCAGCGAATACGACTTAGCCATTTTTAGGATTTTAGAGGCTTTAGGAACACTGGCTCACAACCTCAAGCCTGTTAGCCTGTCAGGTATAAGACTGCAGTCATGAATTTCCAACGACGAATCCGGCACATGAAATTATATGGCACTTAAAGGCGGTTGCGCGCTCTTACAACCGGATTAACAGTGGAGTAGAAATACGCGAGAACGCCTTAATTCATCATGACAGCGGAGAAAAATTTCCTTCCAACACCTATTATTCTTTAAATTTTATCGGAAAAAATCTTAGTCACAGAGCGTTATTTCTGGCCGCTTTGGATGTTGTTTCAAAGCATTTCAAAAGGCAGTCTTACCCAGTGTATTGATTGACATGTCCTAATTTTATATTTTCACTAATTACCAAAGTAACACAAAAAATAGGCAACTATTATTTGGTGTGGCACACTTACAGCCTAAAGACTGAATGGAACTTATGAGTGAATGTCAGCACAGAAGCAAAAACGAGCATTTCACCAAGGTGAAAGCCATTGAAAAAGTTTGAAGGCTCCAAGTAAAATACGTGTTATTTCAAAGATTTTTTGCACCTTGGAAAGGCCAGAAATTATAGATGTGCTCCGCTTTCTAAGAGGTCAAGAGCAAGCGTATTCCCCTGTGTAAAGACCGTCTTTGGCACAGCCGAATGTGCAGAATGATGTGGTCTACAACTTCAAGGCCTCACAAAGCAACTACAAAGTGTTTTTAACACCGCATGTCATCATTCATAAAACATTTCACTTAATGACATTGCACGTCTGAGACTACAAATTGAGCTCCTGTGTAAAAAAGACCTGATGACATGTTTTTGGATGGTAAATTGCACTGGCATGGATATGTGCCCAGCAATGGAGTTCTCAGAAATTACCTCCCTGGACGAAACCTTTTACTCTGCCTAAACCTGTTCCTGGAATTCAACCGACCTATAGGTTTTCACTCCAACCCTAACAAAGCACAACCCATTCAACAGCGAGAAATCACAGCTCGAGCCGCTAATTAAATTAGGCTTGTAATGGAAACCAACAGAATGGTAGGTGTCCAAGAACAGGGTTGGAGAGCCCAGCTTTACGCGCATAACGTACAACACTGTACCGTTCTGTGGAATACGAGACACGGAAGGGGAAAACGTGACAAGGAGAAAAGTCAGAAGAGCGGCGGGAAAGAGGAGGGCGCGGAGTATAGGTCACACAACGAGCGGCTGAGTCACCTGCTGCAGGGGACAAGCAAGTGCTGCGGTGTGGAAGAGAAATTATACGGGACGACGGATGAAACGAGCCAGTGGCACTGGGTAAGAAACAGGAACTGAAGGATCAGACCTGAGAAGAGCGATGCTGACCTTAAATGTGTATTATAAAAACACGCAAGACTAACTGACCAAAGCCCAGAGGACGTGTCACGGACGGTGGATATTAGTAGACAAGGACTGAGTGGAAAGACGACAGCAGTCTCCTGCTTTTATGATTGAGGGACTCATTTTCCTGGGAGAATGGATGCACGTTATTTGCATCAGACATGACTACTGCACTTCCATTTACTCAAACGCTATGCTATGGTAGGTGGTTTCAAAACTACATGATGTACTAGAACATTAAACTAACATTCTCAGTTCCACACAGAGCTCAGTTTATTAATTCCTGTCAACGATTCTCCAATTCATTTGAATCCAGGACCTTACAGTGCATCCCGATTTCCAAAATTGCTTGGCTGGGGGCAAATTGCAGGACCACAACAATTTCCGTGGGAAGAAACTGAGTCAGTTGGAAGAAATTATTTTGTATGTTCAAACTGATGGACCCCGTTATGGGAAACGGTAACAGACACTCACCTTTGAAAGTCAAACACTCAGTGCTTACAGGAGTGCACCAGAAGTTTAAATGTGCCAGCAGAGAAGCTCCTGATGTACATTATAGAGAGAGAGATGAAGAGACATACAGAGAAAGAGAGAGACTGTGAAAGAGAGTGAAAGAGTGAGTGAGGCAGTGAGAGTAAGAGAATTAGTAGTAAGAGTGAGAATGAGTGACAGAGAGAGAGAGAGAGAGCTCAAAGAAGGATCACCAAGACAGTGAGACCAAGCTTCTGAGTCCAGCTAAAGGAAGGCCATCCATTCGGTTAAGTGCCCCCTTCAGTACTTCACACCCACAACCACCTTTGCAAACAGACGGCAATCTCAACCCTTTTAACTCAAGCTCGACCTCTGGTGGCAAAACATCATTACTGTACTCCCTGTGGGCACGAGATGTGGTTATATCGAACCCAAAACAATACCACTCCCTGGATGTGAGGAAAAAGGCTCTTCATTGTAAAATGTCCCCATATCTGAACTCCAGTTAAGAAAAAGGAACATCTGCTTTGGAAGTTCCACACAGTCTTTTTAGTTACTGTGGAAATTTTCTGTGCAAACGAGAGATTGAATGCACTTTCTTTACAAGTTCAGAAGTGGTCCAATAGACTGTCCCATCAAGTAAAGAATGCATCCATCTGCCGTTATGCCGCATTTAAAAGCCATTACAGTACTTTACATGTCATAGCACGCATTCCACGGGCCGCTGGCCGAGCAGTCTCCTGGCAGTAGCCGCCGTGTCATGGAAAAGCTGCCCTTCATTGGAAGTCTGGGAGACGGAGCGTAACAATCGGAAAATCTGAGACCCGTGTATAAAGAATGCAAATGAAATCAAAGAGGGGTTACCGACAGGAGGCGAAACCTAAAATACGAAGCAATGACTGCAGTTCTGTATACGGACGATTATATTACTCCCAGAGATAACGGAAGCGGACGATCGGAGATCGAGCGCTCTAATTCTCTTCACTGATGAGCAACCTGCCACGTTCCCCAAAGATGAGAAAAACGACCATTTTTCTCGCCGTAGCCTCGTTATAAAACAGAGGCGAATAATGTGTTGGTTTTGGCATCATCTAAATACCCACTACACCTAAAATAAATATAACTATCATAAAAACTTAAATTGGAAAGAGAACAAATCCATCACTTAAGTTTTTCTAGCAGATAACAATCGCATAACCAGCAAGAAATTTAGCACAATGGGACCGCTAAAACTGGACGTGTGCGTGCCGGCTCGAATCTTGAACCCGAACCACGTCGATGAAAAGCCAGCTGCGCCACAAATGGATAATACATAAAAATGCAAGTTATGTAAGCTGCCTTATAAGGAATCCACTAAGCGAGGAGGCAATTATGCACAGCTACTGCGTCCCATCTGAATTTTATGACAGAGGCAAGGAGAGTTATTTTGTATTAGAAAACAATTTGAGGCAAGCCATTTATCTCTAAACATCATGGCGAGTCAGTGTAATAAAGCGAGCAGTATTGCGGTTGTTATTTGATTGAAGATGGACAAAATTTTGCAGCCCCAGGTTCCATTACTATGCTACAGGGCAAAGGCACCTCTGGGCCCAGCACCTTTTCAGCCCACTGCTCCTGCCTGTTTAAGAGCTTAAGGGCCCTTCAGGGATCCCAAAACACTGGGGCGACGGTTCGAGGGCTGACCGGCTCAAAGCTTCTGTAACAGAGGCGCAAGAAAACACCCCCACCTCTCCCAGTGCGATGAGCGTCTGGCAGAAGGAGCAGAGGCGAGATCAGAGGACGGGATTGGGTTTCGGAGTGGGGGCCGCAGGAGCGCTGGTTAACGTCCCGACAAGAGATCGGTTTGACCCCCGGGTGTCGTTTCCATCTGGGCTCTGCGGAGAAATGTATCCAGTATCCAGAGGTGGAATTAGAATGACTAATCCAGAGCACCTCATTAGCCAGGAAAGGGAGAGAACGGTGAACAGAAATGGAACGACAGAGGAAAGTGGGAAGAGAATGATGGAGGGATGGAGGATTGCGTGAGGACAGGAGGGATACACTGAAAGGTAGAAGTATGGCACCTTGAGGCTGACACCAGTGTCAGTAGGAAGCGCTCTTCCAAAAAAGACACCCAACGCTGAGTGTACCAGAGCAGAGCACAAGACAATATTTCAAAACAACCACCATCTCTTATTCCTCCAACACACAAAGCCAAAGTATGCAACCAGGCAAAATATTACCTCGGAAAATGGCAGAGTCCTCCTCGTGGGCTGTTATAGTAACGTAAGAGCTCAGTGACCGCATTTTTCAGCACGACGACGACAGTTCCTGCCAAACCAGAGGTATCCCAGGTACTGTGTGGCACCCTGCCCAGCCCACAGGAGCCAGGCTGCCATTCGATAGCAGGGCCAGTACACAGTCAGAGGTCTCTGAATTACTTATCTTCCCTAACTCTTGTCCAGGACTTGCAGTCAATGAGAAACTGCTTCCAACTGCCAACATCCAGAAATACTCCATTTCTGAAGGCAATTCTCCGTCTCTGTTGGACCATAGCGGAGCCGTCCCTTCAGCCTTTTGCAATACGTTTGGTGAATGCACCCAGCGTAAAACGTGTGCTCATACAACCTGCATCAGGCATGATATCTGCTCACTGGTGTAATGCACTGAGCCCATCGCACCCAGTGACCGGCTCCCATCGACTCAGGAGGAAGATGCCGTGGCACATGATTTCTCTGACTTATGTGACGACTCGCCCTGCCCTCTTTACCCAACGTACTGGCACCGGCAATTATGCGCTGCCTTCGCCACTGTGGGATCAGGTCGTCAGCCTACAATTTAGTTCTTCTAGTTACATGCACCTGGTTGACCAGACGTGGTCACTGCAAAACGATGAACGAACAAATTCTAACCGGCTTAACCCCCTTTATCCCCGGCGCCTCTCCCGTGCAGACCTCCAACCATAAACAGTAATGGCGTGGCTGGGATTCGAATATCTGACCACAGGGATAACAATGGAACATCTTAGCTGTGAACTAACAGGAGGCCCGTTCCCAGAGTTTTGATTCAAGGTTACGACTCATGACCTGGGATGATGACCAGTGAGTGGATATATATTTTTTCCCAAAGGTTGCAGCCATCGAAGGCTGCATTTTTAGGGGTTGTCACTTATTTCAATCCACCAAACTAACATTTAGGGTTAGGTATAACCCTTTTTGTGATGCACCACACGAGATGTCTAGAAGGAGCAGATTTTGAAATGGTTCGTAATGGCTAATTGGTAATGCACCAGGTGGTATGATTGAGCACCAGTAATATTCCATTTTATTGTACAAAAAGAGTGAGCATGAAATTTTAAACATGAGTACTGTTTAAATGGAATTTACTAAAAAGCAACTCGAAATGAACCATGAATTCAAGCCAACTGCAAAGCTGAGATTTCAGTAAAGGTAAATATTGAAATTAAGTAAGTTCCATAGTATATTCTACTGAGAAACAAATGCAAGTGACCAGGCAACCAACCAGGTTACAGGAATCCTACACCATTCACAGTTTATACTGCTATTTTCATTCAAGTCCTTTTAATTTCCGTGAACATGCAAAGCAGTATGAGGTCAGTGTGCTAAGACAACCATTAATATTTCAGACAAGTTTATTCCAGCATGTGAGCACTTTGCAGAAACTGCTTCCTGCGGCGTAGAACTCACTATGAACTCGGTTGGATTTGTGTTTTTCAAATTGGATCCTTCATCAAGTTTACTTTACATTTATATTCTGTCATTAACATTTATAAACACAACGTCAGGTAACCAGGGACTGCCATTAAATGTGAAGTTTGAAAATAAGAAATATTTCACTCATTGAAAAATGGGCTTCCTGGTCCCTTCTAGACCCTTCTAGATTCATTGTTTGTAGGCCACTTGAAAGGGCCACACCAGAAGAAACCTTTAAACTGACAAAGACAAACAGGGGAAAAAATTCTGAACTGGAATGTTTCACAGTAATGCTTTAATCCAAATGAGAAATGAGCAGGGCTGCTCTTTAAACATTTTTTGGGTAAGTCCTGTTTTTGTGGAAACATAATTCATCCTTCGTCGCCCCATGTAAGGCAGTTTCAATGACAAATGGGAATCACTGCGTGGTTCCGACATCACTGCTGAGTCCAGGGGTGATGACGCACAGCAGTATAAACCATTGGAAAATGCACGCTTGCTTTGCAAAGTCTTATACGTACCACTACGTTTCAATTTGCACCATAACTAACAGCAGCCCATGTATCCTGGTTTAATTCAGAATTGGCTGAAACGACTGAGTAAAATACACAAGACAGAAATTTAACTAAATAGCCATTCAGTGGTCCTAAACACAGGCTACAGGATCAGTCATCCTGTGAGCTTCAAACCCCATTCTACACTCAGGAGGACCACCTTGCTGTTTCAGGATAACTTTTCCTTTGGACTCAACCCTATGCGGTCCCCACAAATCTTCCTGAGGTCACAGAGTGCTTCACACAGAGACAGACCTCGTCCGTCATCTACCCGTCTCTCCGCTTGGAAAGGACACCGAGGAGCCGTTCGCTTGTGTACGCCAGATACGGTCCCTCGATATTCACGCCATTTATCCGCCGAGCAGGTTTTCACATTTCTGAAAACGGTACAGCTGTGCGCAATATACCATTCCAAAATAACTCAAATAAAAACACGTAGATACAAATTGTAGTCTCAAACCATAAATAACATTCCTCGTTTAAAAAAAAAAAAAAAAAAAAAAAAAAGACT
This sequence comes from Gymnothorax reevesii, assembly GCA_029721435.1. Taxonomy (NCBI): domain Eukaryota; kingdom Metazoa; phylum Chordata; class Actinopteri; order Anguilliformes; family Muraenidae; genus Gymnothorax; species Gymnothorax reevesii. The sequence goes on along the minus strand of CM056575.1, from coordinate 128,707,760 downwards.
CACAGAAGTCGCAGATGGGATTGTGGGAAGCCAGAGAACAGGCCCCACACACCGGTATACAGAACAGTGTACAGGCATGTGAGACTGCAGGCCTGACTGAATACACAGCTGCAAGCTTTACTCGGTTACTGAAAGCCATAGGTGGGGGGAAACGCAGGGTGTCCTTTCGCAAAAGTAGCCTGAGGGCGTTTGCTGTAGGCCCGGAGTGGGACGAGGTGGGCTGGCGCTTGATGCTGCCGAAACAATAAACGGCCGTGTCCAGGCTGACCCCTGCGGAGGAGGCGCTAACCACAGGATCCGAGGCTACGTTCCCTCAGGTCGGGTCCGCTTTCCCGCCACAGGACCCGGCCTGGAGAAATGCATTACGGCTTCGTCACGGAGTGCCGTGTTGCGCTGCGTTCGCGGCTCAGGGGAAAGATCAGGCTACCGCCCCAGGTTGCGAATAATTTCCCCATCCTGCGACCGACGGAAGAAGTGGGCTCGGTAAGGGCCCCGTGAGATTGGGGGGTATGGGCAGGAAAGTGAGGAGAAAAGCCTTTTTTTATTTTCTTATTTGGGGGGGTGGAATCTAATTCACGTGTTGTGCTCTGGTTTCTCCACTAGAGTACTTGTCTAGCCTGCAAGAATGCTCGACAAAAACACTGGGAATGCTTGAGGCAGCTGGGGTAACAGGTGTCCTGGGCACAGTATTCAGGGTGTAGGAACCAGCATCTGGCTAAACTACTGAAGTCCTGCCTCCAAAGACGGGAGGGAAAGGGGAGGGAAAAAAAAAAAAAAAAAGTACAATAAGCAAGCATCGTCCTACATAGTACTTACATTAGTCATTACATTAGTCATAATTTTTTCCATTTTTCTTTCCCAGTCATTTTCCTGGTAACTGCGAACGGAATTCTGGGAATTACAGTGAAATTCAATTAATATTCAATACTTATTTTGTTGCCAGACCAGGAACGGAACAAATGAGAGAGGCCAATTTAGGAACCACTCAGGTTGTACGCAGTAATTAACCTGACATTGTACCAACAGCGCCGCGGTGAGTTCACACGGGCGGGTTTGTGATGGCGACGGCTAACCTCGTCATTGCTTCAATTCCTATATTTTATAATGAGTGCGCTCGTCTGTGAGTGCACTTGTGTTTTCGCCCGCTGAATTTGCCCGGATTGCCGAGGAAATTCAGACTGGACCCACTCCAGCAGTCTAAACCTGCGCTGACAGAAACTTGGTTGCAGAAACCAGCACCTGAAACAGGTGGAAATAAATGGTGTATTATATTTCCTACATCCTCTCTGAATGCGAGCACAAAGTTGGCAGATGCTCTGCCAAATGGGGGAAATTATACGAAAAGCCGACATAAAAACACTGGTACGTTAATTCATTCGGAAGCAGGAGGGGGGGAAAGCATCCATCTCAATCCAGTGGGCTGTCAGCTTCCATTGCGCTGGTCACAGTGCCTCTGTAGGATCCGTGAACACTCCGTATTTAACAGTCATGCTCCATAACGTCCATTTCACCTAAAAATACTGGATGGCAGGTCAGAACATTCAAAAAATGTGCAGGAGCTTGAAGGACAGGGGAATCTTTTTGGGAATCGTGACAGGTGGCAGGAAGATGTCGAATGGAGAGGAGTCAGGTCAAAGTGTGTCCCCCAAAAACATTCCCCTGCACCTAACGTCAAAGACGGATGCCCAAATTTCCATGTGAACGGCTGATACCTTCCATATGAGAAGGTATCACATCCAACTAGTCAGATTATTAGAATACCTCCACCAAATTTATCAAAACACGAACTCGAATTCCCTCGAGTGCGCCCAAACCAATGCCCTCACATCTCCCCAACCTCCATCCACAACCTACGGGAGCGGCCAAGTACCAGGCCTGTCGCCAATGGTGCTGGGGGGACACTGGCCACAGTCTAAGAGTTAGCGGTAAGGCGAGTACGGCAGACTAACACCCGCCGTCTCCTCGACCGGCCAGTGTTAAATCGACACCCTGCCCCCAACTTTCCAGACAGTAACTCGGCCCAGCACTTTTTTTTTTTTTTTTAAAGACAGGAAGGAAGCAGAAATAAATTATCTTGTCCGTCTTTGCCGAGGAGGAATGTGTGAGCCCGGTTTACCAATCACTCCTCCCCACTATGGTCCATTTCACACCACAGTAGCACAGTTGAGTTAGGACATGCTAAGCAGTAATCTATTTAAGATATTTATAGACGGTGGCGAGACTCAACCCGCGGACGCGATCCAGAGAGGAAGCGATACAGATGTTGGAACACAGAGCGCCGCAAATGCTGCAGATTTGTTGTGGCGGTAAAATCATTTCACACCCAAAAAATGTCCGTCCGTGAACAATCTATGAGGCCTTTAACCTCCAGTGTTGGATTAAACGTTCCTCGAGCCAAGAGATCCAAGGTGTTTTGGAGGAGAGGAGAAAGTATTTTTCTCGCCATTTGGCGCATAGCGGCAGTCTCTCCCTAAAAAGCCCACAGCTTCCAGCCCCACAGTTTTTGAAAAACTCCCGAATTGTCTGCTATTGTTTGGTCTTGGACCAGACAGCAGGTGCCATGATAATACACTTTCACAGCATGATACCCCCGACCAAAAACAATTATTCTTTTTACAGGGCTGAGGCATTATCTAGCAGCCCACAAAACACACAAACAGGACATAATACACATGGGGTGATGGTGATAATTTTTATTGACACTGAGAAATGAAAACATTGAATAAAAAAAATTGTTTGGCGGTAATGTGAGTGTTGCTGCAAACAGACAAATCAAAGAAAATCACAACGAATATTGAATACCATTAAACTTATTGCCAATTGGCTAATTATGCTAACTACAAGAGAAATTATGGATAACCACACAAAAATGAGCAAGAGCCATCCGTTTAACAGTCTGCAAAATTACAACAATCGGTAATAAAAAAGAAAACAACAATTTCATTTCACAGTTTAAACAGTTTAACAGTTTTAAAAAAAAAAAATAGGCGTGCAATGCACGGAACACCCCTTAGCCCGATGTCGAAGTTTTTGGAGACACCTGCCCGCCCGCCCACCACCCGCCCGCCCAACCGCACGAAGGATAGCAATACCCCGCGAGGGGTAACAATTACACCGCCCCCAAGACAACACAGAATAAGTAATTAACCTTAATGCCTCTAAAAGAAATGACAAATGTTTACATATACAAGTGTCAGAGAGAGACCGAGATACAGGATATTGTGCCACATTTATTAACGTGTTCAGTACAAGAACATACATGCCAATATTTTGTTTTGGAAAAGCAACAGATGAGTGGAGACCAAAACTCTCAGAGATGATGCCACTGGTTTCAAAAACAGGTAAAACATCCCACATTATGCAGAGAGAAGAACTTCAGCTTTCGCACCAACTGAATTTGTCAGGCAATGCCGAGACAGAAAGGCCCTCTGTTGGCTCCCGAACCAACAGAATGCTCAAACCGTGTCTTGCAATTCTGTGTAGAAATGACTCCGTTTACTCCACGCTAGACACTGAGTAATATCCGTTTAATCTAATCAGCCTTTCACATGAAACCAGACTCGGTGAACAGAAGGAGTTGCAAACCTTTTTTGGAATTCAGCGCGAAATGTTTCTGCCAACATGGGGAAAAAAATGCGACAGTGTTTAGAAAACCGTGCAAAGTGTGCAGAATATGGAAACGCATATCAAATAATAAGCATTTGGAATCGTCGTTTCACAGCCTCAGGTTGCCTTTCAAAAATTTCATGTCTTCCATAATTGCACATTTAACATGCATACAACAGTGTATTGGTAACCAGATCCAATACAGGTAAATTAATATAGAAAAGTTATCATTTTCCCCCCTTTTTTCAGTTCTGTCCTGGCCCTCAAGAGAAGGACTTGAACAGAATCCATGAGATGTTTGTAACAGTACACAGCATGCATTTCCAAACAACTTATGTTTACCCTCACGGCGTTTGGCGAATGCAAACTGTCGGGGTAAGCAATAGCAATATGGACAGCTGCCATGACAACAATGAAAGCAGGCCTGCTACTGCCTCGCCACCCGGGGCCTGCGGATGAGCGGGGTCCAGGAAGCTCTCGCCCTCTCCCCGCGCCGCTCTTTCAGACGAGGGCAGACGGCATGTGTTTCGCTCATTAGCACCAGACGCCAGAAAATAAAGCTATCGAGTGCGCTCATCTCTGTATTTTTGGAGCCGTCCGCTTTCGAACGGCGGGATGGGCCGTCGTCGCCACCCAGCGCTGGAATAAAGAGCCCTTGTGCGCCGCGGCAGAGGGGAGGACAGGCAGAGAAGAGGAGAAGAAGAGAGGGAGGAGAGAAGGTAAGGAGCACTGACAGGAGGAGTGGAAGATGAGAGGACCAGACAGAGAGAAGAGAGGAGGTGAGAGATGGGGAGACAGAGGGAGGAGAGGAATGGGGAGATGGAGAGAGAGAGGGAGGAGAGGAATGGGGAGATGGAGAGAGAGAGAGAGAGGGAGGAGAGGAATGGGGAGATAAAGAGAGAGAGAGAGAGGGAGGAGAGGAATGGGGAGATGGAGAGAGAGAGAGAGGGAGGAGAGGAATGGGGAGATGGAGAGAGAGAGAGGGAGGAGAGGAATGGGGAGATGGAGAGAGAGAGAGAGGGAGGAGAGGAATGGGGAGATGGAGAGAGAGAGAGAGGGTGGAGAGGAATGGGGAGATGGAGAGAGAGAGAGAGGGAGGAGAGGAATGGGGAGATGGAGAGAGAGAGAGGGAGGAGAGGAATGGGGAGATGGAGAGAGAGAGGGAGGGAGGAGAGGAATGGGGAGATGGAGAGAGAGAGAGAGAGGGAGGAGAGGAATGGGGAGATGGAGAGAGAGAGGGAGGAGAGGAATGGGGAGATGGAGAGAGAGAGGGAGGAGAGGAATGGGGAGATGGAGGGAGAGAGGGAGGGAGGAGAGGAATGGGGAGATGGAGAGAGAGAGGGAGGAGAGGAATGGGGAGATGGAGAGAGGGAGGGAGGAGAGGAATGGGGAGATGGAGAGAGAGAGAGAGAGGGAGGAGAGGAATGGGGAGATGGAGAGAGAGAGAGAGGGAGGAGAGGAATGGGGAGATGGAGAGAGAGAGGGAGGAGAGGAATGGGGAGATGGAGAGAGAGAGGGAGGAGAGGAATGGGGAGATGGAGAGAGAGAGGGAGGAGAGGAATGGGGAGATGGAGGGAGAGAGGGAGGGAGGAGAGGAATGGGGAGATGGAGAGAGAGAGAGAGGGAGGAGAGGAATGGGGAGATGGAGAGAGAGAGGGAGAGAGGGAGGAGAGGAATGGGGAGATGGAGAGAGGGAGGGAGGAGAGGAATGGGGAGAGAGAGAGAGAGGGAGGAGAGGAATGGGGAGATGGAGAGAGAGAGAGAGAGGGAGGAGAGGAATGGGGAGATGGAGAGAGAGAGGGAGGAGAGGAATGGGGAGATGGAGAGAGAGAGGGAGGAGAAGAATGGGGAGATGGAGAGAGAGAGAGAGGGAGGAGAGGAATGGGGAGATGGAGAGAGAGAGGGAGGGAGGAGAGGAATGGGGAGATGGAGAGAGAGAGAGAGAGGGAGGAGAGGAATGGGGAGATGGAGGGAGAGAGAGGGAGGAGAGGAATGGGGAGATGGAGAGAGAGAGAGAGGGAGGAGAGGAATGGGGAGATGGAGGGAGAGAGGGAGGAGAGGAATGGGGAGATGGAGAGAGAGAGAGAGGAGGAGAGGAATGGGGAGATGGAGGGAGAGAGGGAGGAGAGGAATGGGGAGATGGAGAGAGAGAGAGAGGGAGGAGAGGAATGGGGAGATGGAGAGAGAGAGAGAGGGAGGAGAGGAATGGGGAGATGGAGAGAGAGAGAGAGAGAGAGGGAGGAGAGGAATGGGGAGATGGAGAGAGAGAGAGAGAGAGGGAGGAGAGGAATGGGGAGATGGAGAGAGAGAGAGAGAGAGGGTGGAGAGGAATGGGGAGATGGAGAGAGTGAGAGAGAGAGGGAGGAGAGGAATGGGGAGATGGAGAGAGAGAGAGAGAGAGAGGGAGGAGAGGAATGGGAGATGAGAGAGAGGAGGAGAGAGGGAGGAGAGGAATGGGAGATGGAGTGAGAGAGGGGGGAGGTGAGGTTGGGGAGATGGAGAGAGAGAGAGAGGGAGGAGAGGAATGGGAGATGGAGAGAGAGAGAGAGGAGGAGAGGAATGGGGAGAGAGAGAGAGAGGGAGGAGAGGAATGGGGAGAGAGAGAGAGAGGGAGGAGAGGGAGGAGAGGAATGGGGAGAGAGAGAGAGAGGGAGGAGAGGAATGGGGAGAGAGAGAGAGAGGGAGGAGAGGAATGGGGAGATGGAGGGAGAGAGGGAGGGAGGAGAGGAATGGGGAGATGGAGAGAGAGAGGGAGGAGAGGAATGGGGAGATGGAGAGAGAGAGAGAGGGAGGAGAGGAATGGGGAGATGGAGAGAGAGAGAGAGGGAGGAGAGGAATGGGGAGATGGAGGGAGAGAGGGAGGGAGGAGAGGAATGGGGAGATGGAGAGAGAGAGGGAGGAGAGGAATGGGGAGATGGAGAGAGAGAGAGAGGGAGGAGAGGAATGGGGAGATGGAGAGAGAGAGGGGGGAGGAGAGGAATGGGGAGATGGAGAGAGAGAGAGAGAGAGGGAGGAGAGGAATGGGGAGATGGAGGGAGAGAGAGGGAGGAGAGGAATGGGGAGATGGAGAGAGAGAGAGAGGGAGGAGAGGAATGGGGAGATGGAGGGAGAGAGGGAGGAGAGGAATGGGGAGATGGAGAGAGAGAGAGAGGGAGGAGAGGAATGGGGAGATGGAGAGAGAGAGAGAGGGAGGAGAGGAATGGGGAGAGCGAGAGAGAGGGAGGAGAGGAATGGGGAGATGGAGAGAGAGAGAGAGGGAGGAGAGGAATGGGGAGATGGAGAGAGAGAGAGAGAGAGAGAGGGAGGAGAGGAATGGGGAGATGGAGAGAGAGAGAGAGAGAGAGGGAGGAGAGGAATGGGGAGATGGAGAGAGAGAGAGAGAGAGGGAGGAGAGGAATGGGGAGATGGAGAGAGAGAGAGAGAGAGAGGGAGGAGAGGAATGGGGAGATGGAGAGAGAGAGAGAGAGAGAGGGAGGAGAGGAATGGGGAGATGGAGAGAGAGAGGGGGGAGGAGAGGAATGGGGAGATGGAGAGAGAGAGAGAGGGAGGAGAGGAATGGGGAGATGGAGAGAGAGAGAGAGAGGGAGGAGAGGAATGGGGAGATGGAGAGAGAGAGAGAGGGAGGAGAGGAATGGGGAGATGGAGAGAGAGAGAGAGGGAGGAGAGGAATGGGGAGAGAGAGAGAGAGGGAGGAGAGGAATGGGGAGATGGAGAGAGAGAGAGAGAGGGAGGAGAGGAATGGGGAGATGGAGAGAGAGAGGGAGGAGAGGAATGGGGAGATGGAGAGAGAGAGAGAGAGGGAGGAGAGGAATGGGGAGATGGAGAGAGAGAGGGAGGAGAGGAATGGGGAGATGGAGAGAGAGAGGGAGGAGAGGAATGGGGAGATGGAGAGAGAGAGAGAGAGGGAGGGGAGGGATGGGGAGAAGGAGGGAGAGAGGGAGGAGAGAGAGGTTTACCTTGACCAGTGAATGGAGGTTCCTGTCCCTGAACATGTCCCTCAGAAAGGCTCGGTCCTCCTGACTGCCCATATGAGGCTGCAGCTGAGCGGGGAGAGAAGCCAGCAGCTCATACACACCTGTGGAGCGAGAGGAGACCGCACTGTCAGCACGAGGGGTCCTGGCTTTCCGTCTCTCTCTCTCACACACACGCATACGCACACGCACACGCACACGCACACGCACACGCACACGCACACATAAATGTTTGTTTTCATGTTTTGTGGGGAAAATCCATAGACTTCCATTAATTCCCTCACCCCTTTCCCTGACCTTAAACCTCAACAGTACATCCGAAACCCTATCCTTAACCCCCAACCCTAAAATGTCCCCACAAGTATAAAGAAATCTGGAATTCCATGTCTTGTGGGGAAATTTGGTCCCCACAATGCTAAGTAAACATGGTACACATACACACACAAACACACTCAGGACCACACAATCCCTAACAACAACAGACGTGCCCGCAAATATACCACATATAAACTAACACACACACTCAAACCTGCGCACAAACACAAAAATAAGCATGTGGTATTCAGCCACATACAGAACGAACAGAAACCCACATCTTAACAAACATGGAAAAAACATCCACACACACATACGTGTGCATAAAAAAATATGCCAACCGCACACGGCAATACAGTAATGCACAAACACACACGGCAATACAGTAATGCACAAACACACACACGCACGCACACACACACACACACACGTTCCACCTCAAAGGCCTCCGACCTCTCTCAGTCTCACTCTCTCGCACACTTAACGCTCCTCTCTGGGGGTCACCGTTTCCCAAACTGGGCCGAGGAGAGGGGATCAGAACCAGCCTGAGCCCACAGCCCTCTGTGACTCCCTATCCCCTCTGTAAAGACTCCCAGAGTCTGCGGTGCAGAGACGCCCACCGCCCCGTTGTGAATAGGTAATAACTCATGTCCTTTCACAGCCCACGCTTCCTCGTGTTGTTTTGGTCTTTCCTGCTGTTCCAGTCACCTCATCCCCGTCGAGTAAAAACATTTTTAAAATGACAACACAAATGGTTTGAGTAGTTTTACACCTTTTCCTGCGAAACTCCCAATTTTTTTTTTAAATAACCCTCTTTCCACGTAAATTCTTTGCATTTTAAAATGTCAGACGCAACGCATGACGCAACATCAGCAGCCAGGGTACCGGTAGCAGAGCCAAGCACTTGTGACAGACGCACTGTCCCACTGTGAGCAAAAATCTGCAGTGATCAAGACACACACACTGAACATTTTAGCACTTTCGGCCATTTAAAATTAATGCCTGCAGTGTGTTGCACAAGAAAAGTAAAATAAAATACAATAAAAACACTACCTCGGGCACACACTGAAGCAATGATGAATTCTGGCAACACCAGTGTCCTCGGGCCATACGAGGATCTTTAAACAAACATCGGTAATAATGAATTCCATAGAGGCTTACTCCCGGTCTTAAAAAGAATGGCTTACTTAATCCAATTTAAGGAGAAACAGGCAAGGGCCGATGGTTTCGAGATTAGGGAGACCCTGCGAGGAAACGTGGAGCGAGCGAGCAAGCGAGGGTTGGGGCGGGGCGGTCGGTTTCAGGGAGCAGTGGAGCAGTATCAGATAAGCCAGGCCGACCCTGGAGGTGTATTTAAGGGGGGGATTAAAGGCAGATCCACTTCGTGTGGAGCCAGAGGTCCGGCTCAGAACCACCCTCCATCAAAGGAACCCACACACCACACGGCCACTGCTCGCCCGCACTTTATATCGCCCGCCAACTATTGCCTGCACGAGCCCCCCCTGCTCCAGGGCCACTGATTGTGAAAACATTGTGGACTTTATGAGGATGAAATCTCTGTGAGCCCGATGCAGGGATGATACAGAAGGCCACTTTTCATTTGAGGAAGGTCAGAAACAGAGATCAGAAGTTGGAAAGTAAGTTGGACTAGGCCAAGCGAACCTCTTCTTACCGTCAACCGAACACCTTTGCCTGGCTTTTTCATGTTCAACAGGCTTTGTCATGAACCACACTTTATTGCACCTGCTGAATGTTAGGAATTAGGTGGTACGTCTAAAAACTTCGGTTTCATCTTTGCAGATATTGATTCTGGCTCTTCCATTTAAAGTTCATTCTGCAGGGGATAGTTTTTTGGCGACCACAGGTATCCTTGCCATCCATTAAGGATAGCAGGCCCAAAATATTAACAGCATTGAATGTTTTGAAAATATATCCTCCCTTTAAAAGCTAATGAAGTGTGAAGTAAGTGTCCTTTCAAACTCATACTGTGCCAGGAAAGGCATGTCCAAACATATTTCCAAGAATTGGGCAATAATTTTCACAACCTAAACACTCTTTCCTGAAAAGAATGCTCTTCGTGACATTTTATAGTCATAACAATTAATTAATATGATTGTAATCAAAAAACTCCACAAACCCCGCCCTCCAGAATAACAGTTTCCAGATACGAAAAAAGAAGATGGATTCAGCAGTGATCTTGCATTTGAGTGAACTGTGCCAGAGACTACTAATATATTTGAAGGAATCATCAAGTACCTTTGAAAAATAATTATACAAATCTTGGGAATAAATAGAGCTTCACTCCTCAAATACACTGGGTCAGTGAATATATTAATTCAGTTGATCAAAAGCTGGGAAAAATCCCTCATTAGCCATTGAAAAGATCCTGCAAAATCATTTAGCACCACAATACATTGGACAGTGACATGCTTTATTTTGGTACCGCATTCCAGCACTTAAAGTCTGAAAGGATGCAATGATAATGAGGTTGAACTGCAAACAGAGAGCTTTAATTTAAGGGTGCATTACTGTCCCCACCCATTTTGTGGCGCAGCAGAAAAGTTTAATTGAACATAGTACTGAGGAACCTCATTTGGTCACAAATCTTTAGTATGCCATGACAGCCTGAAGTCTGATGCATAGCCATGACCAGACACTGGGTATCTTCCCTATTGATGCTCTACCAGGCCTGTACTGCAGCCATCTTCAGTTCCAGTGTTTTTGAGGATCTTTAGTCACCAGTCTCCTCTTCAGCATGTAAAATGCATGTTCAATTGGATTCATATCAGTGACGGATTGGCCATCAGAATCAATATAACACACAAAAAAAAAAAAGTGTTACGGTCCAGTGAATGCTCACCGTATTATTCAGCTATGTAAGCTTGTGAGAATCATTGCGTCTCCCCTTCGTTCTTGCTTGTGATGCAACTGACAGGGTGACTTTCATTACAACTAGTTTCCAGAGAGGCCTTCAGGAAGGGATTGCACACCGGACAACCAGCACTGACTGCCTTCAAATATCCGAGACAGCCGCTGTTCCAAAGCTCATCTTAAGTGTAGGGAATACTGAAATGAAAATGGCTTCCTACTACATCCAGTCATTCAGAGCAACAAACCTGCTTTCCAAGTTCAAAGATTTTATCCAGCTTCTTGCTCAGAAGCCCATAGCAGGCCACTGAAGCCATAAAAGGAGAGAAGCCTCAATAATCTTACATTTATAAATTGTCAACAGAACAGAGTCCAACTTTAAAACGGGCCATCTTAACGTTCCCTATGCAGATACAGAATGAAAGATTAAACCTCACCAGACACCCACATATCAAAACCTCATGAGGAGAAAAGTAAAATAATTCATGGCTTTTCCAAAGGCATTTAGATGTGATATCTTCAAGGCTTGTGTTTCAAACATTTTTTGCAAGTATTTACAGACAGGGACAGCAAAAACCGTGAGAAAAGAGAGGTGAAAAACAGAACTGCGGTCTTATGTTTTGCAATCTGTCTGACAGTCCATTCAGGGACTGATTAACCTCATGATTTGCAACCTATCTGGATAGATAAGCTGACCCAATGGAGCAGAGCGTAGAGAGAAATGCGCTGTTGAGAAGGAAAATGGAGGCTTTCAGAGATTCAGAGAGTTTGCTGCAGGCACGGGACACCTTAAAAGATGACAAGCGCAGCTCCTATCCAGGGGTGCAGTCATCAGCGGGACACTAAGGTTTCAATGGTCCCCAATTTCACTCACAACCTTTTAAATATTTATTGATCCTTCGTGTGTTCACATTCTTGGTCCTCTGCTTCAGGATTAACACACCCAGAAGCAATGATTCTCTAAACTAAAAATAAATAAATAAACCTTTGATGCAGTCCATCCATGGAAGACCTTGGCTTGCTGAATCAAGGCATCATTCATACTGATGCCACATCACTAAACAGGAGATGGTAAGACCGCAAACGCGTCACTCACTGCTGATGCGATTACTCAAAACAATACAGTGCTGACATTCATGAGATGCAGACCATATAATTCGAATGGACATCACTGAAAGCACGTGAGGGAAATTATTAAATACGTTTCTTTTCGGCTCGGATTTGGCCTTTTCCCATTCGGTCCAGACAACTTCTCTTTGAACATCGTCTCACACTGTAGGCTTCTTTCGGGAAGAGCAGTATGATGCCAAGCATGTCTATTCCAAATTCCCATCTCCATAGCAATAAAACGGTCCATTGTTAAGATTGCTCCATGGGAAAATGACCCAGCGAAAGCCATTCCTGGTACGAGGCATATTTCTCCAATCATAGAAAGCCTTTAATGCATGCCACCAGAAAAGAGAGACTACAAAGCAAAGTCCTTGAAATGTAAGTAGAAAAAAAGGTTCTAAGCTGAACGCACTTATCAAAGCCCCCGGCACAGGCCAAGCTTTTCAGAATGGATTTATTTATTCCTTGTAGTTCTATGATCAGACACTACTTCACTGCCCTTAAGTCTACCTACAGTTAGTCACACACCTGTAGACATCAAAAGAAGCTTTCACCACGAATCAAAATGCAAAAGGTTCAGCTTACAACCCTAACTGAATGCATGCATAGTGCGTACTCGACTGCATTTTCCGATTGCTGGGTTTTTGGGCCAAAAGGCCTCTTCGTTTTATGCTTTGTTAATGTGGAGATCACAGTTGCATTGCCTAATGGCCAACAAAGCTGAAATTGTGGGTTTACTGTAAAGCTGAAGTGAAGACAAAAGGGTGAAGGGTGATGAGGACCCCCGGAGTGGACAACAGAAGCCTGCGCCAAGCCAGGCCCACGAGACTCCTGCAGTGAAGGGTTAAGGGGTGGGTTTCAGTTGGCCCTTCAGCAGATCTGGATAAATAACCATCCCCCTGGCTTGGGACAGACTTCACCGCTACAGACAAAACATAGGCTGCACAAGGAATGGGGCTAAACGTCCTGCCACCTCCATTTGCCACAGAAACCCAGTCCCTCCCGCAGTCTGGCATAAAGGCACAACGCCGCCATTCTGAGACTCTGGGCAAGTTTTCGGAAAACACTCGACGACCGTGCGGTACATTCGCGTCGACAAAGCCACGCGCGCTGAGGAAATGCAGAAAGACATCTTCCTCAGTGTGGCAGCCGGGAAAAGCATTAAAGGATTTCTGCTTTCCGATGGCGAAGGTTCCATATTCTCGATCGACTGTGCAACCGTCTGCGGCCCAACCTATCAAATCGTAAACACGTGTCTTATTAATGTAGTTACGGTCACTTTGTGCCGTAAAGTGTTCATGGCCCATATGCGGGGATGACCCATTTAGTGCCGTGTGTATTTTGGACGGCGGACAGAGGAGGATATCACAGTCATCCTCATACGGCGTGTGCATATACAATTAAATAAATTCCCCCTTCCCCTCCCCTCACCCCTCCCTCTCCCCAGTTTGCTAAAAATGAAGTGGAAATTTTCTTTCTGATGTAATTGGAAACAGGGACACTTTCCAGTGGCAACAAATTCTTGTGTTACAGCACTGTATTCCTTTGGTGGGGAAGGCTCGTTCCGAAGAAGAGGACAAATGGCAGGGAATCGATGAAGTGCTCCCTTAGCGAGCGCAGCTCTCCCTCCACGGATTCCAGATGCTTGGCATTCCTGACACCGGGATGGAAAAAGTTACCTTCGGTCCGTGGAAATTTAATAAGGCCATTTTTGTCATAGCCCTCATAGCTCCCATCATTAGCCTGAGATCTGTGGAAGCAATAAGACCAGTGCTTTTGCCAAAGATCAAAAAAAGTAAGAAAGCCAACATTTGATTATCAGGCCCGATTAGAAAAGCATCAGCTTGTTAGAAACAAGTGGGACGGGAAAGGATGCAAGCTCTTCCATTACAGCGTTATCTGGTAAAAACATTTGGGCTGAATGCTACCCTACCCCCCCGCCCAGCCACTAGCTGAACGGCACCCTCTCCTCTCATCACCAAATAACAAATACAGGGGCGCGTATGATCTTACCGCTGATTAAGGTTCAGCATATACGTTGGGTACGCACTCCCAAGCTCCAGGACAACACAGTTAACCTTTATAGGGTTTTAAAAAAAACTGCCAGTGGGTGGAGTGGGCCAGCAGCCCCATCCTCAATCTTTCAGCAGAGCTCTCTCAGTGGGTGCAGAATTTAGGCCAGTCTACTCCTCAGTCATGCGCAAATCCCACAGTGTGGGAGGAACTTCAATCCCCTGCCATGGTACGTTCTGAGTTACGATCCCTTCCCAAAACAAAACGCTCTCAGCTTTTGACCGGTCTGAAAAAAAAAAAAAAGAGAAAAAAATGAAGAGGCAGGCAGACTGTCCATTGCTCTTTTTCCACATGGATGCTACTGGGGTATCCCTGACTAACGGCCCACTGCATTGGCTCGGTGGACCAGAAACAGGTGCTTCATCTACATGCCGGACAGGGGAGAGTTTTGCCAGCAGATACTCAGTCTAGCATTCTTCAGCCACACTGGGAATACACATCAAAAAACTACAGACCAAACAGTTGTTCCTGGATATGCATTTGCTGAGACGATGCAGAACTTAAGAAATAGCACGCGTGACCAAGAGTCTACAAAAGCTACACCACTGGAAATTTAATCTAGGAGGCACAAGGGCAGCCCACAGAATTCTGTGAAATGTAGGATGCGATCCAAGTCATCCATTCATTATCCGATTCCGTACTCCACCTCCTTCTCCTCGCCTCCTCGCCCCCCGAAGCATTTAGCTTGTCATTACGGCCTGAGGACCTGAGGGACAGCCAGAGACAGGCAGCTTTTCAGTCTCCAGAGGGAACAGCCACTGAGGCTTACCGATAAAGGACTGACAGGCAACCCTCCCGAAAGCATGGGGGGAAACCACACTGTCAGGAGGAGTGCTGCACTGACAGCATTTTGTGAAAGCACATGGCAACCGGTGGCAGGAAACTGGTGGACAGAAGCCGCGAGGCGAGACAGCCAGGCAAGCCCCCACACGCCCACCAAGCCCACGTCTCCCTCCCCAAAGTAAGATTATACAATTACGCTTCATCCCACTCTTCCATTCTTCACAAGACCAGATGCTAAAGTATCCTTAACGATTCAAATAAATTCAAGGGACTGGAAAAATTCTTGGGGGAAAGGAGGGTGGTGCCTGACCCCATCCGAAACAGACAGCTTTAGTCTGGCCCTTGGGACAGCCCCCAGTCTGTAAACGTCATCCAAAGGCAGTTTTTTTTTCCAAAACAAAAGTCTGCAGTCCTCGAGGAGAAAGTAAAAAACCTTTCGTGAAGTTGGCGCAGGACTACCTGAATGACAGCCGCCGCAACCGCGTTTAGGACGAAGCAGGCGAGCAGGCCCGCGGCCGAACACATTATCTGACTTTCCTCCGACAGTCTCCTCGTTAGCTCTCCACCAGCAGTGCAATTAGGGCAAAACTGCCCTTAAGGTGCAAAATTAGCAGCTGAGCACACATACCAGGTCCTACAAGACAGGCATAGGCCAAGAATCCTCTGAGGGTGGGGTCAAAAATAAGGTCTCAAAAGCAATGCCATACTCAAGAAACATGTCCTCTCACACCTCAGTACAGCAAGCTAAGGGCTGGCCACACTAAATTAAAAATATTCATCAAATTAAAAAATATTTATAAAATAATGAGTGGGAGAACAAACTGACTACACAGTCTTTCCCACACTCTCCTTGCCGACATTCTGAGACCTTCCCAGGTTTTCCAGATCATTTTTTATCAGTTTGGTTTTATTTATTAGGTTCATTCACAGAGATGTTTCCAGCAGCGAACAGGGAGCCACAGAATTTACAGCCTTCCTGCCGACAGTCAGTGGGGCGTCCCAGCAGGGTTTCCAACAGCAGCACAGTACACCAGCCTGGTATTTACTTTGAAAATATAAGCTGAGACACAATAAGTATTTTAATGAGATGCTAACAAGTCATAGATAAAGTGCTGCGCTTAGAATTTTGAAGGGAAAATATTAGCATTAATAAGTCAGCGGCCCAGCAACATACTGTTTGATTTAATTGGAGCGTTTTTGATGGACATGAGCCCGGCTTGCCCGCTGGCATGTCCCACTCTGTGATTGTGCCCATGCAAACAAGCCAGTTTTCAGACAAGCTGTCGGAGAGGCATAAACGTGTCATTCACCTGCCGCTTTAAAAAACCCCAAATGAAATGCGTCCCGCCAAAAACCCTCACGACAAAAAGAGCTGCCAACAATCCAAAAGCGCAGCAATGGAAAGTCGATTCCACCATTTGCAGGCTGTGGGCATTCTTATTTCAGCACACAAAATACCGTCTCAAACCAGGTCTCGACATTTCCTTTTTTTTTATCCGCTGGCCCAGCAACGTTTTTTAGGCTTTCCGGGCCTGTACGGACCACCACACTTCACATTTCACTGGTCCGGTTGGGCCACAAAATAGGCTAAAATCGCTTCTAAGGGTCTCCGGTAGGTCAATTTATGCACCATTTCCGTAATTTAAATAATTTGGATAAGGCAAGGACAGCTCTTGTTGGATAGATAATCCGTGTTATTACCTCGCAGAAGGATGCCAGTCCAGGGATATATGCAGGGCAGCCATATAAACTGATATTAGCCAACAAACAGTCAGGGGAACACTTGCACAGGCCACAAGTAAAATTCTCAAATTTTCCAAAAGTGGTTATCATCACCAATACTTCATGAAAGATGACTGGAAGGAAAAAATAGCATTATTGTCTGCTTATCATCCTTTGAGAATAGCATATTCACTCCAGAACAACTGAAATTTCTTTCGTTCCCCTTTCCAATTACGTTCACACAAAAAATTTGTTAGTCACTGGCTTTCATTTTTTGGGCTTTGAGCAGTTTCTAATCCCAGGTTGGGGTCAAGGTTTTGGCCAATCAATACTTCTGCAGAGGATATTGATAAAACAATGAAAAGATTTGAAATTGCATACAGCCTCCAAACCCCCATTCGTCCATCTGAAGGGGAAAAAACCTGGAACTCCGAGCTCCGACCTCGCACCCGCAGCGAGTTGGCGGGCACTGCCTCAAACACACTTATGAGAACAATTCAACCTCATGAACCCACCTCTCCCTGCACACAAACACATGTGCCCTCCCTCAAGTGGCTCCGTGGAGTCCATTTCATTCATCTTTTACAATGTTTCATTGAACAAAAACAAGATGAGATTTAATCTTTTATAATATTTCATGACAGATTATGAAAAAAGGAGATTAGAAACACACAAACTTGGAGGTTACACACTGCCACAACTGCCTTTATAGTTTCTGCATGACGCATACAGATTTACCCTGGAAAACTAATGTTCATTTTCTTCATGTTATACAGTGAAAAGAAATCAAAGTTGAACATTTTTTTTTTGAGCGTCATTAGACACCTCTTAAAATAAGCATTAGTCTTCAATTCGGTCACTTTATACCGCTATTGGCACAATAAGGCTTTACTTTGTACAGCATACTGAATACTGACAGGGCCTGAAGAAAAATGTCATACTAACTTTTATTAGCTTGACATTTCTCATTTTAATCTGACGCACAATTTTCTCAAAGTGAGAAAAAAAAAGAGAAGAAATCTGCACAATCTGAGCACAGTGCCGCCACTATGTACTCCCAATCATGGCACCATCATTAACATTCCATAAAGTACTCAAAACTACTTTACAAATCATTATAATATATTGCTGTCCGTCATAATAAAAATATGTAATGATATTACAGGGAACCATATAAATTATTATGACAGCCAAGTAAAGCCGTTGAAAATACTACAATGTGTTTGTAAATGCTTTATTACACATGCATAACAGAAGATAAATTCCTGTATGAGTAATGGAAAGGTCAGAGTAGGTTACCCAAACTGCTAGAAGAGCATAGGAGAGCATTAGGAGTCTGAGTGTGTAACTCAGACGCGGGGCTCCAGTCACCAGCCCAGTTCCCAGAGAAGTACCACCCCGCAGGTTCTCACTCCCAACTCAATGTGGCACAGTATTCACCAATGAGTAGAGATGGCAATTTCGAACCTTTGAAATAGTTTTGAAACCTCTGAAATGACCACTGTTTCGAAACTAGATTTATTTCAGTAGTGCACAGCCTAGTGGCAAAAACTTTTACTGCAGCTATTAAAACAAACAAGCATTCAAACTTTCCTGGGGCATTTAAAGATTTTCTATAAAAAGGGGGGGGGGGGACCCGGAAGTTTTGAACGTGCTCGAAACCGTTCAAATCTGCGTGTTGAAATTGCCATCTCTTCCAATTAGTAGCTCGAGGAGATCTCAGGCTGTTGAGAGAGGTAAGCCTTGTTAGGGTTCGAGTGAAAACGTACAGCATGGTTCACCTCTCCAAACAGTGCTGGTGACCTCTGACATGGAGCGAGTCAGTGAGCAGTAGCTGCTGCTCGGCTCTGTGGGAGTGTGTTGGTTGTTCGGTGGAAGGACGCTACCCTGACCATCTCCAGCAGGAGGGAGGGCACATCATGAGACAAAACGCAGACCGTTCGGACCTCATGCTCCCGGGACATATGAGCCCGTTTCCTACGCCTACTGCGGTGAACTCTGCTGGGACATGGCCAAACTCACTCACCCGAGTCATTTCCAGATCCGCTGGACAGGGCCGGCATGGTTCTCGCCTGCTGAATATCACACGGGGGGGTCGGAGTAGCACCGCGCGCCCCAGCGCCCGCAACCAAATTCCCTGGGACTGCCGCTCCCCCGGCCAACAACCGACCCCCTGGATGACTCACGCCATCAGCCACAGTTGCCTAAAAGGAACAAAAACTGAATTTAGCCTCGTGAGACCAAAGTACCAGGATGAGTGTTTCTGAACATTGCTGTCTGATGCGGACACAACCTTTCCGAATACTGGGCTGTGCCACCCTCACCTACAGGTGTGAAAAGCAAGATCGCGGACCAGCGAAGAATAATAATAAGTTTTATTTACACAGCACCTTTCTCTACCCAAGGTGGAAACAAAACGGCAAGTCAAACACATAGAATAAAGCATAAAAAGCAATACAAGTAAACATTTAACAAAAACACACAACACAAGTGCATTAGAGGTGTAAAATCAATGGCAAGGCAGCATCCAGTAGTGCTGCCCCAATCAGAAGGCGGTAAGATCGTGTTAGGAGTGAGTGATATTGTTAGGTGGACAGATGCGTCTCAAGTGGAGGCAAGGCTAGGCTGGTTGACTCGCGGAGGTGCTGGGGGGCCGAATGTGACCCTTTATGTTCGGGGAATAGAGAGCAGACCAGAGTCAGAGGACTTGAGTGAGCAAACAGGTGCATAAAAACGGAGAAGATCAGTGAGAGAGGGTGGGGCAAGGCCAGTTAGAGCTTTGTTTGTAATGACGGAGAGTTTAAATACCGTTCTAGTGATGAGTACAGCGCTGATGGGTAAATAACACTGACCTGAGACTGCAAGAGTCTGGGAAGGTAAAAAAGTGCACCAGTGGGACAGAATTCAGCTGCTCCCCCTCACCCGAACACGACATGGGGCAATAAAACAGAGCAGAGAAAAAAGGCTCATCTGAAGGCCATTAGGAGAAGATTCTTAGAACGTGAGTGAGCCGCTGCAGGATACTTTCGTGAGTAGGGTTTTCCAGGAATCCCAGAAGCAAACAATGGGAGGAAAAAAAATGTAAAAGGGGAACGGCAGGAGAAAGAGAATATATCAGCTGCAAGTCTTCTCTGGAGGGTAGAGACTGGGACCCCAGCAGGTGAGGCTCTGCTCAAGTCAAACTCATAACTCTCCACTGTCCCTCTAATTTAATTAAAACTCACCTCACTGATAATTGAGCCCATTGGATCAACACAGGCAGCTGGGACAGCACCGCTACCCCCACACATCTTCACCTTTCAACCCAAATGATTAAAATCATACATTTTACGCTCACTATTGCCTGTATAAGGTGTCTCAAAACTCCAGCCTGCATGTGGCGACAGGGTTGTCACTCACAAAAGGCCATCAACGCTTTCAATGACCTGTAGTGTCGCAGATCAGGCCCAGGGCTGGTGGTGGTGCGCATCCTCATTCTGCTCTTCGAGTAATCAACACCCTGACTGTCAGCCACCCATCAATCACCACCACCCCTGCCCCAAACAGATCAGATCCCTCGGCTACTGCAGGGGACTTGCCTGCTGCCGTGAGTGTTTGGACTCGCGTGACTGTGAGCTCGCCAGAGAGTCGTTTCTTTAGCTACAACATGCGTATTGCCAAGCAGCAACTGTGTGGTGCACGATGCATCAGATTGTCGTAATAAGAGGTAAGGGGAGAAACAGAGCTATAAAAACAATTTTAGCGAACAGCAGCTGGTGGCATGAGCCTTTAGTCCCACTCACAGGGCTCAGAGTTCAGAGACCTGTTCCTCCGTCGCAGTGACATCAGAGACTCCCATCAGGCTCCTGGAGCACGCCTGCACAACATGAAAATGATGAAAAGCCAAAAACCGGACAATAAAACGTCCTCCTGAACTACATGCTATCGCAAGGGTGTCCAGACCTTCTTGGTCTGTAGGAACTATTGTGAATCCCAAGTGCTGACAACTTGGACAAAATATTTATCAAAAAACAGAAGTACAAGGTACACAGCCTTGTAGAAAAGCTCTTTGACTGGAACAAGGGTTTTTCAATTGGGAAAGTAGTCACAGCTGCAGTCACATAACTCACATCGATCAAAGGAGGACAAGGTCACAATGTGGGCGGCCCTCGACGGACAGCCAAGCCAAGACTCAGCTGCATTTGGACAACTTCACAAACACGCACACCATCGAGCATCTGAAGAGTGCACAACCACGCCAAACTACCACTCGCAGAGATAAAGGCTGGCAAAGAGTGGGAGGACAGATACGTTTTTGTAATAAAAGCGTGATCGCAATGGCAGAGAGAGCCCTGGGATCAATTCCCCGTAGCTCACGAATACCAGCTGCCGCCATGAACAGAAAGACGGGATTACAGAATATTGCTCCAATTGAACTTGGATCCGTCTTTCCACACGGAGACGCGGTGAGGGCCAGGAACGAAGTCGCGGTATGAAGCGCGCCTTAGAGGTTTATAGCACCCTCAAGGCCTGTAACTGCTGGACTTGGAGAAACATAGAAAAAAGGGACACAAATTTCACTATTCCAGCCATACTTTCCCTCTGTAGTTTGTGCAATTTTAGAGACATCTGCAGAATAGGGGGGGGGGAAAAAGCCTTGATTGCAATGAAAGGTATGAAAATGAAAAATGCTAGAATTTCAACAGCTGGACATCCACCATCCTCCAATGGTGCTGCTGCTCTCTAGTGGACTTGCAGGCAAACTGCAGCACCTGAAATGTTTTGCTAAACCCAGCTGTGGCCAACAGGCTTGCCGAAGAACACAAGGCTATTACGTCAGAAAACTGACCTATCCATGCTTGATCTATGCAAAACGCAAAGCAATTACATTCATATAAGTATAAAACGCCTGGGCAGGCAGACTGACATGCGTTAATGAGAGGCGTTACGTATTTCATTTTAAAAACAACCTGGCCTGTATTCGGGGCGTAGAACTTCCACTATCCGAGGCGTTCGCCACGGTAGATACAGCGGCTCAAAAATATATAAATAAAATAAATACCCTGCTTACTCAAAACCGGAACGAGCTTACAGCTCAGATCTCTGGAAAGACTAAGTGCTCCTGAGTGAAATAAATCTACAGCCTCCTCCAAGCGCAGGGCTAGAGGACGGAGCTCTCCTCCCGAGCACCACAGTGTTCAAACTCCGTCCAGCTGGAGGGACGGGAGTGAGGGACAATGCAGCATCCAAGCAACCAGCGCGAAAAGCGGAGCTGAAGTTTTCCTGGCCTAAATGATTCCCCATAAGGCTTCCAGTCCGGTCTGTTTGCCGACCACAGTAACGAGAGGGGGGACCGCAGCCGGCAGTTAGCGGATCGGATTTTGCGACCGGCTGCCCACACAGGTTCACTCGGAGGTGAACCGCGGGAAGATAGATGGAGAACTAATTTGCGCGTGCAAGCGCTTGGGGTGTTTGTGTGTTGCATGTATGCATTTGTGCAATTGCATGCATGTATTCATGTGTGGGCGTGCATGTGCGTGGAGTGTGCAAACGCTTTTTTTGCGAGTTCGGGAGTGTGCATGCGTGCCTGGATTCAGTGTGCGTGTGTAGGAGCGCCCACTTGATCATGACTGATAGCATGCGAGTGTGCGAGATGAGTGAGAGAGGGTGAATGAGTGCGTGTGTGTGTGTGTGTGTGTGTGCGCGCGCAGACCGAGCATGCAAACAAAGCCCAACTAGCTTCATTTCCAACAGCCCGTATATGGGCCAGTTCCATTGGCTATAAAAGGCAACACTCCATTTTGCCAAAAAAATGTCTGTTCTCAGCTGTCACCAAGAGGCTTTCCCCAATATGGTTTGAGTTTGCTGCGACACTTGATCACTTAAATTTGGCAAACGGTCATGGACCAAACAAAGTCTACACATCCGCCAAATGCAGCCTCTTCTATTCTAAGCCACGTGTAGCAGGCAAGGATTCGTTTTGGTCAATTTATAATCCACCAAAAGATGATGAAAACATGATCCGCTCTCTCGCTCGCTCTGCCCCCTACTGGCCGAAAGGGACAGAGGCACAGGCCCAGACGGTTAGGGAGACTGAAATAGCACTCAACTACACACAAGCACTCCTGTGAAGAGATCCTCTGGTGAGAGAGGGATAAGATATTTACATAATTACACCTAAATTTTGTTGTTCGGTCCCTCCTCGGCAGCAGGAATCGTTGGAATTCATAGCTGAAACTCATGGCAGAGGCGATCTCTTATTGAAGGCATGCTGTGTCATTCGAGTGCCCAGTCTGAGGACCACACTTTCCCGTTTCAACCCCTGCCCCGTGTCACAAGAAATTGGCAGGATGAGTGAATGAGTGTGCTGAGATGCTGGCGCACTGGTATGAGACTACAGAAGGAGGGAGGAGTGAATGAGAGAGAGAGAGAGAGAGAGAGAGAGAGCAGGGGAAGGAAAGCAGGGAAAATGACTTGGAAAGAAGATGAACATTAGAGAAAAGAGGGTAAATATGAAAAGACTGAGACAAAAGGTCCAAACTCCAGTCTGTGTGGTCAGATCTGACAAGGTGCCCGACTAGTTTCGCCCCCGAGCACAAGGGTAGCTCCACGTACCCCTGCCGCATGGCGAACGGCATCACATTGTTAAAGCAATGGAATGCATTTCAAAACATGAGAGCCCTCATCATTAACCATAATCAGCACAAAGGCTGGATGTGATCAAACTATGAACCCTCTGCTCCCAAAGGCTCTAATGGAAGTCTGGCTTCATTACCATCCTGGAACTATGTAGCTGTAGAGTAGCAGTCAAAGAGGCCGAGGGGTGAGGGGCATATTGAAGAAATGGACAAATGAAACGAAAGAGTAAATAGATATTGATGCAAATATTAAATTCGTACAAAAGAAAACGTGAAAGATTTTTTGACAGAACCCACTGTTTGCATATAGAGCTCCTACAGAGCAGGGGAAATTGCACTCAATATCAGATTTGTCCACCAGATGGCACCAAGACTCAACAAAACTGAACCAATGAGGTTCATTTTCCTGGGATTTGGAACAAAACCGAGCAAGACTGGCTTGACCAGACTACAGGTATTGTGGTGCAAGCACTTTTGACATTACTCTGGGACATTACTTTACTGTGGTCCTGTCAATTTAGATGTTTCTCCAGGACCAGAGGCTATGGTGGTGCAAGCAGGTTTGAGCTTTCTCTGTGACTGTGAGCTACTCTGGTGCACAAATCTCGTGGACTAGCAGGGCACGAGCTCTATCCAGCTGAGCAGTCGAACCCAGCTTTCAGAAGGGTAAAGGAGGGATTGAATTTTGACTGCAGTAGTTGGAAAAATGTTCAGAAAGGAGAATAATGTTCAGTTCCAAACAAGAGTACATATAAAATGGGTTTAAAAATATAGGGGAAAAAAAACCTATTATGTGGCACACCTTCAGGTGTAAAAAAAAGGATGGATGCTGTCCTTCAGCTCTGCGCTCACATTAAGGGTCAGCTCAAAATGGCCGATCTTGTGGTTAATGGATCAGTGCTCTAGAAAAAACATTTATGCGCATCACTTTGAAAGCATCAGGTCACAGTCTGTTTGAAGTCAATGCAAAGACTGTAGAAACAGAACAGCATTAACATTCACAATTGAGGAACTGAACCAGCACTAGCACAAGCCTGACAGACTCAGTCTAAAATGGTGTGTCATTTCTGTGTGGTCACTTTTTGAACGCCACACCGTATAAAATTCACTTACAGTGCCGTGAAAAAGTATTTGCCCTCTTTCTTACTTTTTTGCATATTTTTCACACTGAAATGTTTCACATCAAACAAATTTTACCCGAGTAAATACGAAATGCAGTTTTTAAATGATAACTTCATTTATTAATGGGAAAACACTATCCAACCCTAGCTGGCCCTATGTGAAAAAGTAATTCCCCCCCCCACCCTTCTTAAATCATGAATTAACTGTGATTAACCACATTTTTTTGTCCAATTACACTAGCCACGCCCAGGCCTGATTACTGCCAGATCTGTTGAATCAAGAAATCACTTAAATAGAACCTGTTTGACAAAGTGAAGTAGGCTAAAAGATCTCAAAAGGCAACACGTCATGCGGCAAACTAAAGAAATTCAAGAACAGATGAGAAACAAAGAAATTGACATCTATCAGTCTGGAAAGTGTGGCAAAGCAATTTCTAAGGCTTTGGGAGTCCGGCGAATTGTGGTGAGAGCTATTATCCACAAAAGGAGAAAACTTGGAACAGTGATGAACCTTCCCAGGAGTGGCCGGCCTACCAAAATTTCTCCAAGAGCGCATCGGCAACTCATCCAGGAGGTCACAAAAGAACCCCGAACAAAATTTAAATTAAATCCAAATGTTATCTCCTGATTCTCAAACATGAACATGATTTAAATCTCCACTCAGAAAATATGAAAAAGATATTTTTATGCTAGACAGCACTTGGAAAGTGCAGATGTCATGCTGACATTATTTATCCCACAATGGTGAAGAATCCTTTTCAAAAAGGATGGCCGGCACATCAGTCTAAACGCGCACCATAAAGGCTGTGTCCTTCCTGCGGCGATACAGGTTTGATTCCAGCTTGGTTCATTTAGAGCATGTCTTCCCCATTCATCTCTCCAACTTTTCTGTCTCTCTTCACTATATAACTTTCTAATAAAGGAAAAAATTCCCTGAAATATAATCTTTAAAAAAAAAAAAAATCCGTTCATAACCTTTTATGTAAAGTTGCTCAAAGACAAACAGACAAGCAGGCAAAAACGTAGGACAATGGCAGGGGTCAAGAGGGTTTGGCTGTAGCAGATTGCAGGGCAAACATGGGAAGTTGAAACAGGGAGTGTCATCGTGCAGAGTAACCACTAGGGGGGGCGAAGCTAAGGAAATTCCACCACTGGAAACCACGCTTCTGCATATGCTTCAGACACCAGAGGACAGAAGACAAGTCACACCTTTGCCTCAACTCTTTAAAAAACTGCCATTTTCTGAGCATCAATTGCATTAAATTCAAAGGAAGAGGGTAATGATGGCAATGAATCATCGAGTGAGATTACTCGTTAGTTTCAGTGCACTTGTGAAAGGAAAGGCAAGTGAAAGGACAAATCCAGAGGGCAGTCTTTAGAAGATTGCCGTCAGGCTCCGAGCTCTGAACGCTGCGTGTGACCAAAGGTTCCGGTGTGGTGGTGTGAGCAGAGCGCAAAAATCAAACCAGGGGGCGCCCGGAGGCGCTTCGGTCTAAGCGCGCACCATAAAGGCTGTGTCCTTCTCGCGGTGACCTGGGTTTGATTCCAGCTCGGGTCATTTCCCGCATGTCATCCCCATTCTTCTACCCAACTTTCCTGTCTCTCTGCACTCTGACTGTCAAAAAAAAAAAAAAGGTGAAAATCCCCCCAAAAAATAACCTTAAAAAAAAAAAAAACAAACCAGTAGCACAGTCAGTCACTTTGTTCATTGAAACAGCAAGGTGAGAATTAGCCACAAACTCCTCCAGGCTGC
>CM056575.1:128474321-128674321 GCA_029721435.1 Gymnothorax reevesii | reverse complement strand
ACTCAAAAAAGTAACAAAAAGTAAAATGTTACGAAGCAGATTCGTAAGCAGCAACTGGAAAAGCCAGAACAAAATTTTTTTTTTTGGCCATCCTCGCCGATCATCCAGCCGAGAGACGAATAAAGGCCTGCATTCAACAGCATCACGCGGCAGCAGCCGTTTCGACTGGGCCGTTTCCCATCGGATTGCCAGAACGGGAGCTACCCAGGAAGCAATACAGACGCACTGGCAGTGAGGCCGAGCCTGGCGAGGCGAGGACTTATTTTGCCGCATTGGGAAACTCCAAAAGTACTCACTACTCACACGAGGCACTAGCAAAGACAGCGGCGGCAATGTAAACCAGTAATAGGGCTGGAGCGTTTCTCCCTCTCACCTGATCTAGAACCCGCTGCATGGACGTCATCATGAAGAAGATTCTGAAAAGTGTGATGTATAAATGACTGACCTGCGAATTTACCTCTCCCTGTCAGAAATGAATCTTCCACACCCCTAACTTTCTGTAAAACACGTGATTTTGCGATGCCGTTCAATTTGGACAATTCACATTTCCTCAACCCACCCCATCTTTCTATACTTTTTCATCCCCAGAGGCTTGAGCAGGACATTGGCATCCAAGTGGCTGAGACACGGTTTCAGGACAATGGTTGAACATGATGAGCTTGGAAATGAAGTTTGAAAATGCGCAGTCTCTCGTGGATACAGAATCCGTAGTTGTTTTGACTTTCACCACTAAGCAGCATAAGTGGCGGATTTAGGCAGATTCCGTAAATGTGTCCTTCTGCAGCTACATGGTTGGCACCATTGCTATATCCCGACTTAAATGAGGAAATCCAGCCTCTTTTGGCCCTGTTATCAAATTGATTTCCTTCCCAGCTACAAAGGAAAACCATCATGTACTAAACACTTGGCATTATTGGAGCAGCAGGGGGACTGGGATCCTAATACTGGTGGATGATGTGTGGAATGATGTGTGGGATAATGTTAGTGACCATGTGTGGTATGTTGAGTGGGATGATGTGAGGGACAATGAGTGGGGTGATTAGTGGGACAACTTGAGAGACAATGAGTCGGAAATTGTGTGGAATGATGTGAGGGACAATGTGGGATAATTTGTGGAGTGATTTGTGGGGTGATGCATGGGATAATGTGCGGGATGATGTATGGGACCAATTTTAGGAGGATGCCTGGGATATTTTGGACAATTTGTGGCACGATTTTTGAAATGATAGGAAAGGTGTGGGACAATGTGGCATGATGTGAGGGACGATGTATGGGAAGTGAGACCGAGATAATGTGAGGGATGATGTCTGGGGTGATGTGTGGGATGGTGTGTCAGATGATGTGTGGGACGATGTGGCATTACGTGAGGGACAATTTGTGGGATGCGTGGATTGGTTTGTGGGACGATGTCTGGAATAATGTGGGATGGGGCGTGGAATGACATTCCCAGAACTCTTATGCATGGAAATAAATCTCAGGTTGCCAATTTCATGAGATAATCATGGCTGTGAGTGCGGCTATGCAGAAGCCTGGCCTCCGATGACACCGCAGCAGGGGGTTCAGCTGCTCCCCTTCAGAATACCTGAAGCAGAGCATGTGTGATTTTAACACGTTTAGCACGAGGCTGTATCTCAGACGGCCAGAGAGAGAGAGAGAGAGAGAGAGAGAGAGAGAGAGAGAGAGAGAGAGGGAGAGAGAGCGTTAGCATTAGCTCTATACTTTTCGTGAAGTGAACCTAGGAATGCAAAAGTCTTTTCCTGGCTTATCAGCACTTCATGACATCAGTCATTTTTCATTTTCATGGCAACTCACGTTGTTTGAGAAAATAGGAGCAAAAAATTAAAATGCGCAACAGTGATGGCCAAGACCAGAAAAGGCCAACCCAGGCCCTGGAGTGTGGCACTGTGTTTTTGTTGTTACGCAGCACAGATTTGATCAATTAAAGCAGTTGAACACATAGTTACCTCAGCTCACCTGAGTCCCTGGGTCTGAGGTACACAGTGAAAACAAAAACTAGCACAACCCCAGAGGTTCCCAAGAGTGAGGTTAGCCGCTCCCTGGGCAAGGCTAATAACATTAGCAGCTCTGCGAGTCTAAATGCAGCTCAGCTGGGGTGCAAATGCAAGGCAGCTGAGCAAAAAAGGAATACATTCTGACTGCTACCAGATCTTCCCACTGCAGCCCCATGAAAATACCACGGCAACGTGAATTAATTTAGAATGTCAACATTGAATTAGGTGGGTGGAGTCCGCCTGAGAATACAACCAACGATTCTGCAGTCAGGCACAGCCACAACACCTTTAGGACTAGGAGACCAAGCATATCAAGTCAGAAGACTGACTGGATGTACCGTGTGGTAAAGCAGTTCTATTCACTGCTCCCTTGGCAATAACTAAAGTTTTAAACTCTATGCGTCCTGTAAGAACCATCCGGAAACAGCCAATTTGTGAAATGGGGTGAGGATGTGGACATCATAGGCTAGTTGCACATCTTCCTCAGCTTCCAGGAAGCCCAGCCGAGGGGGACAAGGGGAACCCCTGCAGCCTGTGACTCATGGCTCTCAGGACAGATGCAAAGCCTCACAGCTCGGAACCCCACCCCCCAATAACCATAGCGGGCCGTATAAGAATAACCACGCCCAAACCGTGGGCTCCCTCAGCTCAAAACCAAGATAAAAGATAAAACACAGCCAGTGTCTGAAATGAACAGAGTGGACCACTATGAGGCAGAAGCACTCTGGAATAGCTAAGCAGGGAGCTGACAAACCGCATACCCAGAGCAGGGAGACGACTGAATGGCCTGAGAGGAGGACAGCGGTGCTTCTGTACTGTACATTCCCAGCCAGTACGACGCATAAAGGCACATTGTTGAGGGCCCAGATACCAAGAGCAGCTATTTATTGCCTGGCTTGCCATTTTATAGTAGCTGAAATAAGGAAGCAAAGCAAAATAACGTTCTGTGTGGAGTTGACAAATGAGACATGAGGAGTGCATAGACAATGCTCAGAGGTTGCATCCTTACAGGGAATACTCATGCAAACACGCACAAATACAAAGCATGTAGTGTCATCCCTGCATATCTAATGCAACCTACACTAATACTTTTACCCTCAAAAGACCACATAATACCCACTTATCCCTGCAGCTTAAGTCCAATATAAACACATTACACACAATACATTAATTTGCCGGACAAGATCAGTGGATGAAGTCCAGTTCGGACGTAACCGGTGCGTGATGTTGCATGCAGGCAGCCTTTGAACAGCCAATGTTCTGCTGAAACCATGGAAACTTGATGCGCCCTCTATCCAATTGAAGGGAGGAAACAATCAGGCGTACAGGCATCAGGGAGTAAAACGACCCAACAAGGACCCTGACTAAAGCATCTGTTTGTTGGAGTAAGTGTCTGATTAAGAGGAAGAGAGGAAGTGGGATCTAGACATACTATATGGGTCTCAATTCACAAAGGGAAAGGGATGGCAATTAATTTAAAATCGGCCTTAATTTCCATTCATCCTTTCCTGGTCATTTACTGAGCAATTGGCGCTTCTGACTGGCTAGACTGTCATCATGCCGGATTCCTGGTAAAAGCCGAGGGGGGAAGCAGTTCCTGCCCCTCAAGCAACATGACTCAAGAAAACTGGGCTCTATAGCCAGTCGCATCCACCAATTAAGCAAGATAGCCATCGAGTCCTGGGGGGGGTCCAGACCAACCTGCTGGAACACCGAGGACCTCCCGAGCTGGGACAAAGATGGTGCCCTCCCCACACCCTACGACAGCTATTAGAGGGTCATTATTGGATAGAATAAGTGAAGTTCCTCCACTCCTTCAAAAAACAAATTCAAGCACTTTTCAAGCAGTTTCAAGGTACATTTCCAAGCATTTTCCAGTTACTAACAGCTGTGGGAAAACTACATTTTAATCAGACTAATCAGTCATAACGACTCATGAAAGTAATGAAATGAACATCGCACTTTCAAACTCTTTACCAAAAATCTAAGCACTTATGTCACCTTGAAAGCGCCACTTTAAAATTCAAGGATTTCTTGCACCCGAAGTAACCCAGGACAGTAACCGTGCTCAGGCACCAATCAGACATGCAACATAGCGGAAACACAGCAGCCAGTTTACCTTGGGCTCAATCCACTGACAGTACGGCCAGGACAGAGGAACAGGCTGTGCGAGCAGCACATCTATGGGTTGGTCACACATATGTTAATAACGTAGTAAAGTGTAGAGGACACCTCCATAGCTTAACGTAGCCGAGCGTGGCGCACCGTAGCCATCCATCGAAATAAATTGGCTATTAACATCAGAAAACCGTGCGTAGAGGTTTATCTGTTGGGCATTTTCAAAAGATAGCTATGGCAGCAGGCATTTTTATTAATGTAGCAGTAACTTAGCTAAAAGTAGTTACACGTAGTTTACCTTAGTTTCAACCGTAGCTACCATAGCCAAACATAGCGTATCCAGTAATCAACAAATTTGGCATGAATCTACGGGCAAGGCTAACGTTACACTACGGCTGTCAGCATATCTAACTACAGTGTACTTGGCTAGGTACGTCACTGAAGTATGTTAAAGTACGGTGAAGTAAGTTCAAAGTACTTCTACATAGTCTGGGCTAATGTAATCCCCCCCACCATGGATAGCTACGGAGGCTAACGTATGCGTGACCACCCCAGCACAGACGATGGACAAATTATAGTAAACACCTCTGAAAAATGACATTCACTTTGAAGTCCTTGGCCACAGTAACTGAATCATTTGCACAGGTCATTCCTATGGATTAGAATGGTGAGTAGCAGCTAGTCTCTGCAGGTCTCACCAGCTGCACTTTGCTGAATAGGTCTCCAGGGCAGAATGAGGACAAAGGCAGATCTCTCAAAGGGCCAATTAGTTGCAGCGTAAATTGCAGGTGCTTCAGTGACAAAATGGCAAAGGGGGTGGTGTCAATTATGTGAAATTATGTTGTGCCAAATATCCAAAAAAACAACAGCAGTGATAAACAATGGCAACAAGTCATTAGCTCTCCTACAGAGACAGACAGCCTTGATCAGAGATGGTAGTGGATAGCCTTAAAATAACAGCTGTGGAAAACACCACGGGAATTGAAACAACTATAGTCTGAACCTATTAGTGCAAAAACACTACATTGCGAGCTAATCAAATCTGACATTTCTGAGCGTTTCCAAGGATTTGAGCACTTCCTGAATGCGTGTTGTTTACCGCGGCATCCGAAAGTCATCAGTGCCTCAAACCACGATATAGACAAGTCATAGAAAAAGGCTTAACTTCCTTTTTCTTCCTGGCTTCTTCAGAGAATGACTCAATATGCCAGGTAATCAATCGCCGACCCACTGAGCATGGAACCATTAATAGATTATATAAATCCAAACATAAATAATAGGGGAAGCTATTGACAGGAGGCACTGAGGAGATGCAGGGCATTTAATATTCAAGTTGGGCCATGGCACACCCCAGTTCACTTTAAAGCCACTAAGGGGTGAAACCCTACACCTCTGCTGAGGGTAGCGCGACTCGATACGGCCGAGCTCAACCACCAGAGCATGGAAAACCAGGACACAGGTGTGTGGGAGGAGCACCTGCAACTCCAGTGAATCCAAATGGAGAGATATTAATGGACAGACAGGAAAAAACAGGAAACACCCCTGCCGAGGGCGGACTGCGGTTCAGGGCAAAAGTGAAAATCCAGGCGCAATCAAAAGGGTGACACTGCAGGCCACTCCAGAGCACCATGGAGGTACAGGGCATGCGAAACAGAGGCTAGCGGTGGAGAGTGTGCCTGATCACATCAGACTGAGATCCAACATCTGTTTACTTACTAAAAGCTCGACAGGTCAGTTGCCTGTGACCTATGGGTGTAGCCCCCCTGTCTCCCACATTTATCACTTTAGTGAATTGTGTCAAAAATAAGCCAAACATAACGTGTTGCTGAATACCCCTCGGCCCGGACATTATTTCCTGCCTCAAGGTCACAGCGTTAAGGTCAAAGGTCAAATCCAGCAAAAAAAAAAAAAAAAGGTGACGTTGCACATCAATGGGTCATAGTGAGTTACCATATCAAATTTGGTGAAGCTGCAATCACTAGATCCCGAGTAATGACCCATATAAGATTTCCAGCCTTAAGGTCACAGCGCAAAGGTCAAAGGTGAAATCCAGCAAAGAACACTGCACGTGTGTGACAGTGGATTACCATACAAAATTTGGTGTAGCTGCGATAATTAGTTGCAGAGTACTGACCCGGACAAGATTTCCAGGGTCATGGTCACAGAGCTAAGGTAAAAAGTCAAATCCAGCAAAAAAAACCTGACGATGCACATCTATGGGTCATAGTGAGTTACTATACAAAATTTGGTGAAGCTGCGATCATTAGTTGCCGAGTACTGGCCCGGACAAAATCATGGACGAACGACGGACGACAGACAGATGACAATACTCCTACAGGCCGGAGTCGGCCGAGGGGTAAAAACAGACAATTTTATGTTACCATGGCAACTTAAATCAACAGGCACCAAGTCCTAACCACTTCCTATATACAAACCAAGGATAAAAGACAGAGCTTTGAATTTGTGGCCGGTAAAACATCGACAGGGAAACCTGTACGGCAGTGGCGGGGGATGGACGACGAGGCCAAATCCATAGTCGCTCCAACTTCATCTGGGGGCTACAAATCCAAAACCATTACAATGTTCAGTGTACATGGGGTGGGGGGGGGGGCATGGAATCTACTCCAAACAAAAATTTACACTGCGTAGATAAAGACATCACTCCCTTCTTCCAAAAAAAGAACTAGGGGAACCAAAAATCTCAAAATAAAGATCCAAAGAAACGAAGGCAATAGGGTTAGCACTTGGTTTCAAAAAGAATAAAATAAGGCAAAGATTTAAAAAATAAATCCCTGCATAGATGAACCCATAACAGAGGGGTAAAGTGCTCTCTACAGCTGAGGCACTTACGAGCCAACAAATCACTACTGCAGTCATTAGATGACAATGAAACGCAAACGCGCTCCTGAACTTTGGCCCAACAGGACAGTCATCAGTCACAGCAGCAAGGCTGGACTGAGGTGTGGGGGTCACCCTTGAGCTGCCATAGCTCTCACTTCAAAGAGTTAGGGGGAGGCAATGAGCAGGAGAGAAAGGGAAGGATAAAAGGAGATTAAGAGAGAGGTCGCTGGAGAAGCGGGACAGCCCAGTGCGATATGATTATGAGGTCACACCACTTCAACACTCATCCAGACGAGCTGAGCTCCGCTATAGAGAGCAGCTTTCAGAGCCACACGGA
Source organism: Gymnothorax reevesii (assembly GCA_029721435.1). NCBI lineage: Eukaryota > Metazoa > Chordata > Actinopteri > Anguilliformes > Muraenidae > Gymnothorax > Gymnothorax reevesii. The sequence continues at coordinate 128,667,013 of CM056575.1, read as the reverse complement.
GGATGTGATTGGTTAATCAACACGGGCACTGCTTAAACCAGCAGGGCAAGACTGACGGTTCAGTGCAGGGGTATGCAAAACACATAGGCAAATCCACACAAATGCACACACAAGCATCCACATGCCTTAAAGCAGACAGACACAACGTCACACAACCATACACCCATCTGCTAAAATGCCAGCAATTACCGGCCACTTATGCTCTTTAGAGTTCCAACAACAAAGCCAAACGCAGGAGTAAGTTACACAGCCGCAGTGTCACACCAGCATTTCTGAGACAGCAGGCAGACATTTACAACCCGAGTAACACCCGTGCCTCCAGCTCCACGGCAGAGATTGAAGACGTCATCGTCCCGAACCCCAATCTCTTATGCCACTGCAGCGGAACAAAGATATTAGACACACAGCCAATGCTGCTCAACCACCTGCTCCCTCTGACATTCACTCTGGCATTACCCGTCTGTGTGTGTGTGTGTGTGTGTGTGTGTGTGTGTGTGTGTGTGTGTGTGTGTGTGTGTGTGTGTGTGTACGCTGGGGGGGGCAGTGGCTGCTGGAATGTTCCGTCACCGCTGCGACTTTCAGCTGTGTGCCCTTGAGGAGCTGGCTGACACACTGCCTCTGCAGTGGCGAGGGCGATGGTGAGGGGGGGGCGCTCGCTGGCTGGCAGTGCGGTGCCTCTCGGTGGAGCAACAGCCCTCTATGCAGCCATGACCTCCACAGTATGGTTTCAGCAGCTGTGAATAATTTCTCCTCTCACCCAGGGTGGGTTGAGCATTGTACCATGGGAGCCAGCAAAGGTCTTTTTACTCATTTATTTATTTATTTTTTTTTAAACTTGCTGTGCACATGCCATTAGCAGTTTTGCGCTAGATTCTAGCACTTCTTGCTACCCTTTGATTACTCGATAATCTATAAAGAGGATTCTCAGTGATAGACATGCACAATACAACTTGACATATGTGCTGACATAATGCAGCAACGAGCAAGCCCACTGATCAGTCCGGGCTCTGAGATTTGACCAGCTCAGCAGGACTGCAGTATGCACAGAACTTCCAATTTTCACGTACACTGCAAAATGGAGACTTGGGCTGGATAAAGGAATGAATGAAATACGAGAATTTGCAAGATGACAGCAAGGACAGGAGAGAAAAAAAAAATCCCAACCATCCACTGCACTAAGGAAGAGCTGTGAGATCAGCTCTTTCCCGTGCTTTTTCCTGTATGATAAGCATCCAGCAGAGAAACCATGCAGCCTTAATTATGCCTGTACTTCCCCCAACAATGTGTAATTAAACAATTAATTTTGCAATTTTGCCTGCGATTACACTGAATAACTCCTAAATCCAAGCATTCCCAAAGAGTGGAAATAGCCACACAACGACTACATTTTTTTTTTGAACAACTGTCGGCTTGTAAAAGAAGTATTTCACAGTTGGAAAGAATGGTCTCAACTAGGCTGTCAATGCAGGAGAGGTGATTTATCCCTCCCACCAACTAGCACTACATGACCGGAGAAAACACAAAAATGGCTGTGGTATTCAGATTTAACCAAAAGGTCAAAAACCTGTATGAAGCAGAATGCACTGGGCTCGTTGCCTACCAAGGCCACTCCTATTGCATAATTACGGAGTTAAACTTCCCCAACTCCTACACACAGCCGGTACAAGTTGCTACCACTAGACGAACTCTATTAGCACTGCCGTGTACCAAACTGGGGCAGTGTATGTACCAAGACGATTCGGGTCTCATTAATAAACCAAACCCTCTAGTAACAAAACATTTTTGCGATTGCGCTTACTCCACCAGAGATGTTGTAGACATTAGTTTCACTTTGCTGCCTTCGGTCATTTATGTCCGTCTCTTTTCGGGATCCTGAAAAATGTCTCCAGGATTCCCCAGTCCATGTGTGGCCCAAAGCTTTAGTGAAATGTATGTGCAACCCATTCCTCTGTAAATACAGCGACTTCATCCAAAACAACTTTGATGTGGAAACTTTGCTGCAGCACACGACTCCACTTCTTCCATCGGAACACAAACCACTTTCACTGCAGCAGCAGTCGTCTCTGACTTGAATGTAGCTCCAAAATGTCTGAGTCCAACTTGAGATCTGGTTCTTCCATTCCCGCAGGAACGTTGCCCTCTGCTATGGTATTCCAGTGGTTGTTAAAAACATGGAGGACAGGATGCTTAGATTTTGAATCTGACAGTCTGGCTCATCTCCGTCAGTGGAGGCAGGCAATCAAACAAAATAAATAAATAAATGCTGAAGTACAATCTGTAGTATGATCAACAGCCCGAGAGCAAGAGACTTGACTTGAGGGAAGTTAAACATTGTTTATTTGAATATGCTAACCACAATGTAAATATAATTAGCCTGTTGAAATTTGATAAAGTGTCCCTTTAAGTGGAATATTGGCATATCTTGAAATTAGCCAAACTGTCAAAAAGGTAGCAGGGACGTGAAGCATTGTTTATTTGAATATGCGAACCACGGTGTAAATATTAAAAAAAAAAACCTGTTGAAAATTGATAAAGTATCCCTTTAGTTGGATTATTGGCAGATCTTGAAATGAGCTAAACAGTCAAAAAAAAGTAGATAGATATACGTGTGAATTTTTTGTGTGAGTCATTTTACGTCACAAAGACAAAAATGCTTCTCAATAAGGACTCATTTCATGTTTTTTTTTTTTTTTTTTTGCGCATGGGAGGGAATTTCAAGTCTCCCTCTTCGTATTTCCTTTGTATCCTGAGCAGCACAACGATCCCGATCAACGATCGGAGGAAACATTTCGGCACCCCACCCTCCCTGCAAGAACGAAGAGAATTTTTTACATATCCAACATGGCCGTCAGTGCACAGCTCTGTCCATCAGGCACATAACAGGAGACTGAACTTGGGTGGGTTTGGGGGGGGTGAGAAATGGAAAACAAGGCGCAAGACTTCATAAGACGGTAGGCTTAAGGAGAAGACCTGACCCGACAGGACGGCTGTAACCAGAGAGGCCCCTGGGACACTGCGGGGCCCCCCCACACAGACCACAGAGCAAAGCAGCAGCGGAAAACACCAATACCCGCCAGGATCCGTCACTTCTTGAATAACCGGCTCGGGCTCCTCTCCGGCGGCGCTGAGCTTCACAGGCTTGGGTGTAGGGCTCAACACTGCATGCTAGGTAACTTTATTATAACCTCTCACAGCCAAAAAGGACACGACATGTACCAAAGCAGGTCATAATCAGGTAGGGTGTTCTTTTTTTACACTTATTAGACAGTTGTTTCCATCATCAAGAACACATCATCATCGCACCCCACCCAAGTTTTCTGAATTCAAAGCTCAAGCATCATGTACTCCTTTCGTCTCATCGGGTTACCCTGACGATAAGTGCCAGCCTGAAGAAAGGCCACGGTGTACTCCAGGTTGAGCCTCAGATTCCCAAAATAAGTTTACTAGCAGTCTGAGGGATTAAACCACTGCTCAACATGAGTGGCCTAAAATAAAAAAATCAGTTTCACATTGCGATTAAAGCCCAGGCAATATTTCAATAATGATGACCCAAAATCATCATGTAGCTCCAAAAGAGCAACATATACGCTCCCAAGTTGGAGCTTGAAAACTATGCTTTTGAGTTATGAAGCCAAATTGGAATGCCGCTATTACAGAGCGCAAGAATGACACTGATATACCCTAAATTAAATGAGAATACCCAAAGCTTGTTTTGCCTCACAAAGTGTTAAAAAAGAAAGGAATTGTCAGATTCTTCTCTCTGAATCGCCATCTAAAAATTATTCATCAAGATAAAACCACGAGTTGCGCATCAGCATGCCAGTAGAATGCTTGTTAAAAGGGATATTTCAAATTCATACTTGAGATGCCACATTTCTCAAAAGGGAAAAAAACTCTCTCTGAACACACTTCAATGTAAAAATGCCATGACAGCAAGCAAACTCACTCCTGCCTACAGTAAGAAGCTGGTGTGACCTGAAGTCAGTTGGAAGCGAGAGTCTCAACCCTCTCCAGCAACACTTCCAGCCCCAAGATTTTAATCAAACTGTAACAAACAACTTCAGCAGCGAGAGACGTCTCGGAGTAGCTAATGAGAATCAGCCTTGCCAAATTACTGCTTAAATGAAACCGTACAGGGCAGGAGATCTCCTGGAACACAGCTGACAGCCACTGAACTTGAATGCGATGAATGCACTCCTACTGCGTGTCACTGATGTCCTGCCACTCATAACGCTACATAACATGTGTGCCTTTCAGCATGCATCAGAAAATGACATTTGACTGGCTTGGTCCTAAACTGCACACAGCCTGATGCTCGCGTTTTACCAAAGCTGCCCTCCAGAGAGCCATTATAGAGAAGTTCCTATTTGCTGTGCGGGCATTGTCATATCAGCGTGAACAGTAGTGCAAGCCCCAGAGCTAAAGAAGCCAGTCAGAGCTGGTTTCAGAAGCAGCGAGGCAACTTCTCAAAATTGGAAGGGAACCCCGTCGAATAGTTTGGCAAGATGAGACAAGAAAAATGGCACAGTGTGTGTGTGCTCAAATATCACCATCCGAAACTATTCAGCTGCATAAGTTTAGTTACAGTCAAGTGGTTAAGAGATAAAGGGGGGGATACTATTATTATTCTTTCTAATCATTTAAAAATGCATCTTTTACAATTTCAGAGCAGACTTCCCTCAAAGCCAAAATTTATTAACACTCTGACCTTGTGACCTTCATTAGAATATGGGGCATTCTTTGACAATGATGAGGCATTGTCCATCCGACAGGGAAATTACTCTTCCTCCCGTCACACCTGCGGAGGCTGGCAGGCTGCACAGCATTTAGCGTTCACACACAAAGCTCACTCGGGTGACTCAAAGGCCCATCTTGCATTTATCTCCCCCTTTTTATTCAGGAACAATCGATTACGCCATTTCCCAAAGCCAGCAATCAAAGGGACATCCGATCCTCTGCAATTAGACATCAGCCCTCAGCAGCATCTCCTTTATTCTCAGCGGCTGTCCGCCCTGCCAGTGCACGTGTGTGTGTGTGTGTATGTGTGTGTGTGCGTGTGTGTGTGTGCGCGCGCACGCTCGCCGTAGTATTGCTATGTTTGTAAGAACCAACTCTTGAGAAACCACATATATTGCGAGGACATTTGGTGCACAGCTAATTGGTTAAAGTTACGGTGACTTTTTCAGTTAGGGTCAGGCTGAGGTTGGGATTTGGAATAGACAATCAGGTTACAAATGGGGAAGGCTATAAAGAATGAATGCACGCTAATGTGTGTGTGTGTGTGTGTGTGTGTGTGTGTGTGTGTGTGTGTGTGTGTGTGTGTGTGTGTGTGTGTGTGCGTACGTGCGTGCGTGTGTGTGTGTGCGTGCGGTGTGTTCCTGGTTGACCTACCCTTCTGGGGACAAAATGTCCCCATAAGTAATGGAATGTCAGATTTCTTTGTGTCCCTCTAGAAAATTGAGCTATTTTAAGGTTAGGGTTGGGATATGGTCAGGGTTAGGTTAAGGTTAGGGTTAGGTATGCACTGTTGAGGGTTAAGGTCAGAGAAAGGGGTTAGGGAACAAATGCACGTCTATGGAATGTCCCCACAAGGGATGCACCGGTATCACTTTTTTAAAAACAAATACTAGTATGAGTATTTTATCTTGTGTACTTGCCGATACAGAGTACCGGTACCGATATTTCTGTAATGTTTTTAAGGAAAATACAATGACAATTCTTGGAGTGCAGGTTTTATTTTCTTTTTATTACATGCCTGAAGGTGGCCAATATCAAACAATTCACACATGGCTATTTCCCAAAAAAAAAAAAAAAAAAAAAGAGTTGGCCTAACTGCTTAACATCTGTCCGTATATGAGCTGGCAAAAATCATTTTAAGCACTGCCATCAAATAAGGCAAAACACTGAAGCTTGACAAATGAAATTAAACTTGCTGCATACGCAAGGTAACACGCCCAACGTCATAAAAAGTAGAACTGTTATTTGGCACAGATAGTTTCCACACACATTCAGAGGCACTCAATCCAACTAAAGTCAAGTGCTTGTGAATATTCAATAACTGATCCGCGTGTGCCATCTAGTGATAGAATATTATAACTGCGTGCACAAATTTGCAGCTCCATGTCCGCTGGCACAGACCTGCACAAAGATACCCTGCCGCTCACCGCTGCTCTTCTCGAATATGCCAAATCCAGATAATTCTTAAATGATGAATCACATTCATATTTTAATTTGTAACGGGTAACGAAGTGGCCAGTGTCGAAGTAACGAAGTAAAAGAATGGGCCTACTTTTTTTCTTTTAAATGTAGAAGAGAAAAAGCCCTGGTTTAAAAAAAAAGAAAAAAAAAACTCAAGTATAAATCCTCAAAAAAAAAAAAAAACTACTTAAGTACTGTATCGAAGTACTTTGTTACAATACACCTCTGGTGTGCATGCCTGCATGTGATGTGATGACTATAAAGCTCTTTCACTTCACTTCACCCAAGACATAGAAGTCAGTACAACAAACTGTAGCCTTTGCGACTGTGAGCAGGCAGTTACCTTGCGTCTTACATCAAGTGGTATAGGTGTGTTGTTTCGGCAGATGTATCAACGAGTACGTGTATATTAACGAGGTATCGGGCAGGTACCCGATACTGGTATCGGAACAACACTAGTCCCCACAAGATATAAAAACCCAACATGTGTGTGCGTGTATAAAGAGAGAGTCCTCCGTGTATGTGGGTGCATTTATGACTCCGAAGGGCATGTTCAGATTAGCAGAGCTGGAGGCCCCCAGGACTGCATGTGAGAATAAGAGCAGAACCCCAGGGGGCCCGGGCCCTCAGTCTCCCTGCTCAGTGATGGTCGCTCAGCCTGCCGGGCCAGCTGTGACGGGTCGGCCTAGTTGATGACATCACAAAGATTCCGGCTGGTAGGAGGGCGACTCGGCCCACGAGGGCCAGACAAGCCGCACAATGCTGCCCTTCACAGGGAGAGCGGGGGGAGAGACATTAGTGACCTCATTACACTCACATCCTGAACAAGGGGAAAACCGACCCTCCAACCCGCACCATGCTATATTAGTCAGCCCATTAACCTCATTACCCCTCCATCTAAACCCAAAAATAAATAAATAAATTTAAAAAAAAAAAAGTGTCACACCTCACCACTCGTTTTTACTATATCACAAACCACTGCCTGCAGAACTAGAACAACCACTTTCCTTTGTTTGCATTTTCAATACCTACTAAAGGATCACTTGGGTAATGTTCACTCTCACCAGAGCAGTATTCACGAGGCAGGGGAAAGTGTCGCTGACTCTGATCCTTCTCTACCCTTGAGCGAAGACCTATCCTCCAACACTTTGCTTTGTGCATTGGGTTTGCTCTGTACACGTTTATACTTTATGTATTTGAACAGAAACAGGTGCGGCAGGGACCTACATGAAGGCGGACACATGGACAGGACGCGCAGTTAAGCCCAAGGCAGGTACAGCAGGGGCTCTGTGGGGGAGTTGACACCAATTGCGTACAATGTCATGCCCTCTCCTAACTACAATCCATCCTCTGCTGTGGAAAAGCCTGTCGGACTCGACTTCAAATGAAGACTGAGGGGTTGGGCTTTGAAATTGTTCTCTGCGGCATTTGAGAGTACACATGCACGTGTTCGTTTGTGCATTTTTGTGCCTTTGTTCATGCCGAGCGGGTGTCATGCATGTGTGCGATTGTGTATGTCAGTCTCTTGGAAAGATGCCCCGGTCTTCTCACGCCAAAGTCAAAAACAGAAGCAGCAAATGAAGCCACGCCCTGTTTATCACCACCACCGACCCAAATCAGCCAGGTGAGCAGAGGTGCTTTTTAAAACAGCGCCAGACAAAAGCGCCAGTTCCGCACCTCGTCAGGACCCCGATGATGACATAGGCCGATAAACTCCACTTCCTCAACCATCAATATGAGAGAAGTTCAGTCAAAACGGGTTACCGTCAAGATGTTAACTGCGTCTAATGTTTGCCTCTGTGGTGAAATTCGAACTGCCTGGCAACGAAGGGGACGGTGGTCATACCACAAATACGGCTGAGGAAAGCAATAGTATAAAAATAAATCCTCCTGGCTGGGCCAAAGTGCCCTACATAGAAGAAATGGGAGAAGATGAGACCTTGCTGGCGTCTCGATGACTTGATACCACAGTGAAGAGCCAAACGCTATTTCATCTCAAACGCCTCCCCGGCACCTCAGCTCCCTGATAGAGCTGAGCGGAACCAGCTTTTACTGACAGGAGCTCTGTGATGAGGACAGGAGCTCTGTGATGACGATGGGAGCAGATCTTATACTTGATTGGGCCGAGAGAAGTGTGGCATTTACACACGCATCCGACTGGCTTCGATAGAAAATCTATTCACAGCTTAACCCTTGGAGAAGCAGGGTTTCAAAAGTCAGTGTTGGTTGGTCAAAAGCCAGTGGTTTCAATAACCACGGTAGCCTCAACATCAGCATTAGATTTTTTTGGTAACAAACATTAAGAGATATTTGCCATCTCGCAACCTGTGATCCCCTAGAAAACAAAGAAAAGTTGCAGGAATAGATCAATCCCATTTGTGCAGTTGGAATGGACTGCTAGTGCTGTACTGGTAAAAGTAATTAGAATTTTCATTGCACTTCAGAATTCACTTAACTTATGTGATTAGTAATGTATGTTTAAACAGCAAGTAAGAATTCCCAGATGACTCATTTACATTTAAAATGACAACAACAAGCATGAAATATTCAGATCGTCCTGCCACAGGATGGCTGATATCTGGCCTGTTAACGCTATGCGGTAGAGCAGTGTTTCTCAAACCTCTCCTGGAGGACCACCTGCCCTGCCTGTTTTAGATCTTTCCCTGCCCCAGCACAGGTGATTCAAATAATCAGGATGTTTTCAATGAGCTTCAGAGGGTCAGTAACGAGCTGATCATTTGAATCACCTGTGCCAAAACAGGGAAAGATCTAAAACCTGCAGGACAGGTGGTCCTCCAGGAGAGGTTTGAGAAGCACTGCGGTAGAGGGACAGACAGATGAACAGGACGACATACGGAAGTATGAAACGGCAGATCTGCACAATAAGATGTACTCAAATATTTAACTTTGTTCAGAAATATCAAATGGGTTGAGTTCTGGCCAGAAAGAGAGGTGTGACAGGTGGACGGACGGACGGACATGCAAAAGAACAACATTCATTTCTATATCTCCCTACACTTTGTGGAAGGGGATAATAAAGGTATTGCTCTGAAAAATGGCTCCCTGAAGGAAAAAATTGCATTTTAGGGCAAATATTTTATAGCAAAGGGCAAAGGTATAGATTTTCAATCACAAGTTAGTTGTACCTCAAATCACCACATTTCTTTCTGTGGTGCGTTTGTCTATTGCAAAACACAGCAGACTCTAAATGTCGCTTTGTGCAAAAACAAGACAGTGTATTAAGCTCATCAAATTTTCAGGAAATTTTACATCTCATAATTTTTACCCAATAGAAAAATAACACACCCTCACTGACATCAGCATACATGCACTCTCTCGTCATGTCAGGACCTGCAAATCTCTTCATCATATTTCCGAAGGAAAAAAAACAACAACATGGTCTTAAATGCTGAGTTTATGCGCCAATAGCCAAGCTGGTTCTGCAGAGAATTCCAGAATAAGGATTACAGAGTGGAAGTAGCCTGCAATTAACTGAAAAATTCTGTCAAAAGGAGCAGTACTGGAAGGACGGGGTAGTTTCAGCCACACAGGTCTTTATTCCCTCCTAGCCTTACAAATTAATATCTTTACAGGCAGGTATTGCACCTGTCTCATCACAGAAATGTATGATCTCTTTAATAAGCAGTGTGGGTGGGAAAGCTTGCACTCTCCCACGCTCTCCAGAATTATAAATCTCACTGAACACCCTCAAACTAATGACTCCGAGACTAGAACACACATACCACACAGGTTTAGATGACAGGTCATCAATCAATAAAGTCAAATTCATCAAACTCACGCACGCATTCCAAACTCAGGGCTCAGAGTCTGGAACTGCCTTTTATAAGCACTATTTGTTGTCACCAAGACCTGCCACCAAGCCTCATCAAACCAGCATGGGGGGGTGGAGGCCAATCAGAGACCTTTGAGGTACACACCTGTCACTCGGGGCCAGTTGTCATGCCAACAAACTGAACTTCCATTGCATCACAGCCAATGATTCGCCGCAGGCAGGCACTAGTGCTTCAGTTGGTACCGCCCCTTTCCTTTTCAGCCAGCACACCCAAGCGCTGCGTAATGGATACTTTGTTGAGGGCACTGCTCAAATTTACCACCCCCATAACCCCAGTGTCTGGGGTCCTCATAAAAAGGATAATAACTTTTTCCTCTCATTCCAATTGTGGGCGTGCAACCAATTACTAAACTTGAATGATGCTGCTGAAGACTGAAACTTGAAGTGCTTACAAAGCAAAAGTCATGCTTTTTAAGCATCCTCAAATTGTGCATCATGCGTCTTAATGTATGAAGTCACAGTGACACATTTTCTTCCCTTAAATCACAGACATAATGTGTCCAGAAATCTTTTGAAAAAACTAAAATTAGTTTGGGGTAGTCTGTTGTCAGTCAGAGCAGAACAAACTGTTCAAGGCATTACATAAAAGTTTTACTCTCTACCCATATTCATGAATTCCTCCAGTGCAGGTTGCATATCGTCGCTGTCGGGCGTAAGCCTCCATGTCCAAAACTATTACTTTTCAGGTTTTGTAATAACTGAACATGATGTCATTAAATTTGGTATTCTGTCTTTACATATTGTCAGATATTTGAATGTGTCAATACTTTATAAATATTTTACCCAAATCAAACTCCCGTGGAGTTAGGAGGTTTCTGACCAACGAAAGTGGAGATAGAAGGTTTTTGCTGACACTGATTATGATGGCCGCATCGGCTGCAGTAGCTCATTGCATTACGTTATTATCAACTTAGAGATAGAAGCGCTTTTGGAAACTCTTAGGTCCAGAGAAAAGCTTGAAATAATGAAATTATAAAATGAGGCACTTATCTTTAGAAAAATGGATAAAATACCTTCTTCTATGGCAAGTGTTAACAGCAGAATATGATTAAAAACCATTTTTCATACATTTCAATCAATTTCATCGTAAAATGTGCGAGAAATTTTGCATAGCGATTATTGATAATCAACTTGAAACTTGATTAACAAATGTTCAATCTTGAGCAATTTTGCTCGACTGTGAAACCGTAACATAAGTGCAAGTCTGCTTTATATTTCAGGAGACATCTTGAGTATATATTATTCCAAGTATTTTAACAGCAGAATATGATTAAAAACTTACTTCGTGGGCTGCCAGATGGCTCACTCACAAAAGCATCGCGTTGCGAAGCAGAAGTGCTGGTTTGCTCCCCGGCTCATATCAAACAGCAGTGGTCTGCAGCTCTTTTCAGAAGTAGACCACAATTTGCCAGTGCGCTACAGGGATGCAAATTGTGAAGGGTCTGCTGGGAAGTTTAATATAGATGAGAGTTCCCCTAGGTGCTTCCTGTTGATCAGACATGCGCTCATAGTGAAGATTCCGGGCTCTCCATATTTAGAGTAGCCTCCGCCCTCGTCCAACTCTTGCGAAGGATCAAGCGATGAATGTATACATAACATTGGCCAGTGGGATAAGGGCGGATATCCGCAAACTGTGTGCATTATCCTGGTATGGAGAAAGGGTCCACACATGCGAAAAAGCCGAAGTAATCATGCAAAGTTCCCTGATTGGATATTCCAGATTGCAGATGCTGAATTAAAAAAAAAAAACTTTTACTTTAAGACGTGTCGGCGTCGAGCCATCAGACTGGTGTACTCTGATTACTACACGCTTTCACCCGCTCATGACTCACCGTCTGTGTAGAAGTTTGTTTCCTGCAGAAGGCTGGACGCCCGAATGTGTTTAAATAACAGTTTTGATTACTTTCTGCCTGTTGAGCTCGCCATGGAATAAATGTGCTGCTTCTTCTTTTTTTTTTTTTTTTTTTTTTTTTAATAAGTATAACTTTTGATGAAGTATCGATTTGAAGTTAGCTAAAGAGAGACAGGCTGTGAATAACATTGCTCTAGTCATTTCTTATCACATCGCGAGCTAGCTCAGCACTTTGACACGTTGTTAGAATCGATCAATCAGGTACATTACATACTTCTTAATTGAATTTGCAATCATATAAGCCTTATATGAAAACACTTCGAGCAGTCGACCTCAGTTAAATCCAACAGTAATGTATCCGCACCTCTTGTTGACATCCTTTAAAATATAGCGGAGGGGTGGGGGTGGAGTTAGGTTTGGTCGACAGTTTCAGGATCCAATGGAGTTAGGAGCTTTAGTCACAGGCGGTTTTAAATACTTTTGATTGGTTAAATGTTTGCAAAACCACAGTCAGACATAAAGGGTGACCAATAGTTCTGATTTATGGAAAAAAATTAAAATCGTGATTTTTGGACATAGGAGGTTTGGGCCCGACAGCGACGATATCTAGAAAAGTTGGTCACCAAGAAACACAGGCGCATCCGCCCCGAGCTGTTCCAATGGTACTCGACTTCATGGAGCTCATAATGGTAAACAATAATCATAATAACAGTCAAAAATCCATAAGGCTATAGGGCATTAACTGCACAACATGAGCACTGATCAACAAGAACCAAATGTTATACCAATATAGTGACATCACCACGCTATAGCGTTATGGGCCAAACCCAAGAACCATCTTATTGGCTCAGAATTATATATGCAGAGGAAAACATACACTAATTAACATTCACAATGATGACTCAGTATTGTAAAACTGAGGCAGTCTTATAAAAAGGTTCCACTGAAAAGGTTTAACACACCATAACCATTTTTCATACATTTCAATCAATTTCATCGTAAAATGTGTGAGAAATTTTGCATTGCGATTATTGATAATCAACTTGAAACTTGATTAACAAAATGTTCAATCTTGAGCAATTTTGCTCGACTGTGAAACTGTAACATAAGTGCAAGTCTGCTTTATATTTCAGGAGACATCTTGAGTATATATTATTCCAAGTATTTTGTCCAGCTGACAATTACCATACTGTGCTCATAAAACATTTTATAAAGTTAACCCATTACTATTGTCTTTAAATTTGTTCTAACGTACTAATAAATTAGACTATGTGTTACATCGTTGATTGACGTCATATGACATGCTTTTGGGAAAATCAGTTCAATACTCTAACCAATGTTAATCTGAAAATTCTGTTAATTTTGTTATTTGTTCTTCCATTTAAGACATGAAATCAGTACCAAGAAAAATAATTAGGACATTTCATTATCACTTGCAGCATAATGCCACTGTAACTGATCTGTACATTTTTAATAGAATGGTTACAATGCAAAGCAAGCAACAATGAGTCAGGGGGCTCCTGACGACACCCCCACCATGAGTGGATAATACAGGTATTCTCAGCCCCAATATGCTCCCATTGTAAGAAATTGGTCACACTTCCTGTCTCCAAAGTATTTTGAGCATCCTGCTCGCAGTAAATGTTGAAATGTATAAGCATCTGTCTTATCTGTATGTTGCGTTTATATTTCATTTTACTTTGCTTCTTCAGGCATTTTTTTTTTCCCTATGCAGCTGGGCAGAATGAATGAGTGAGCTGGCTGGCTAGGGTGTTCGCGAATTACTGTAATTGCCATTAGCAAGCTTGAAGGGCATTGCAAAACAAAACGACATTGGCCAGTTCATTCAAACTGGAGAAGCTGGAATGAAATATGACAGTTGCTCATTTATTTCTCACCAGTCTACATCCTTGGGAAAAGAAAAGATGGATAGCGTGTTCCTACTATCGCACTCTATAGCGGCACAAGGTTTTGGTATTTTTAACATGCATGGACGACAACGCGAGATTCGGTACATATTTAACGTTTGCGCCTTATTTTGCTGCTTTTTTAATATCTGATGTCAACCCATTACAAGATCATAGCAATTCAAGACTACATTCCTTCTCCCCTCTACAAATGATAAAACCTCAGTGACAACAATGGTATTACTCAGCATGGAAACACAAGCATTATTTCACTTTTACATTTTTATTCATGGTTTCCCACAGTCCATACTGTATTTCTGTATTGCCAGACATTATGTTAGCGCTGCTGAGAGAGAGACAGGTCTCAAAAAAAGTTAATTCTCTCCTGATCTGTTAGTCTTCAAAAACTTCATTGCAGCGTCAGAATGTTCATATGTGGCCAGTGAATTGTAAGACCAATATCTACATCGGTGACAATGGAGTGAAATAGTCGGTGATAATCTGTGCTCATTTTCACTTCAACAAAAGGAATTAATATATTCAGGACCCACTGAAAGTCTCTCTAAGGGGGTGGGGCACACATTACAAGAAATTACTCCATGGAGAAGAGTCTTGCTCACCAGAGTCTTTGATGGGACTCAAGCTTGTTCGCTTGTATTAGATTGTATTGCGCATCAATAAGGACACATACTGGTCAAATCAAGAGCGCCTCTCGAAATTTCCGAAGGGACTCTCGCTTGAAGCTGTATTCTCGTGATATCAACATGTCGCTGCCCTCGACGGACGATGAAGAGGATTCGCAAATGCTGCTATACATGGCGGAATCTGTCTCGCAGTTTACCGAAAAATCCTCGCATTTTGCAATGCGAACCCGGATGTTTTCGCTGAATTTAACCAAAATTAATGCATGACTCATTACTGGTACATATGATTACAACAAAAACCACTATATTTAATTTGCTTCACAATACTCACACAGAGTTTGAAAGAAATCACTGAACATTTGTGATTTGTTGGACAACAACAACAACAAAAACAACAACATTATTATTCAGATCCCCGCCACGGAACAGCTGATATCTGGTCTGGAAAAAAAAATACCGTGGAGGGATGTACAGATGAATAAGAGGATGGACCAAAGTACAAAAAGGCACATCTGCACAATAAAATGTATCAACATATTAAACCGCACAATACTTCTGGACAAAATTTAAGGGATATGGCCCAGAGAAGAACAGGATGGCTGATGCCTGGCCAGGATACAAAATGTAGTGGAGGGATGGCAGAGGGACAGGCAGACGTATAAAACGGCATAAATAATAAACAATAGAATTAATTAATAATGTGAATAATTTTGCAAACGTTTCTAAAATTGTCCACTTTTGACCTCTCGCATCAAATATAAATTATTTCAGAGTGATGAGGATATCTCTGCTGCTGTGGCAGATGCGATGTTGTTACAACCACTGATCCATTGCATCTCCCAATACTTTTTTTTTTTTTACAGGGGAAACAATTAAGTACCAAGAAGCTTTCCCATTTTTTTTCCTGTGCTGTAAACAACCTGCAAATGTAGCCAGAGAGGATATCAAAAAAAAAAAAAAAAGTCTATAATAGTCTTTATTATATTATATATATATATATATATATATATATATATAGTCTATAATATAGTGCACCAGCGATTTCAGACAAAACTCATGGGTGGGAAACTCATCTGAGAGAAAGACAACGTGAAATTCAGCTCACAGTCCTAATCTGCACAATGCCAACAGCCCTTAAACACAACCTCAACTTCCAGCATTTATCTCCATGCCCGCCGTCATCAATACATTATTCCTGACGTCTTGCTGGAGTGCATCTAAGCTACAAGTCACCCCAGTGTTCAAGCAGGGGCTTTGTGGGCCCAAAAGCACATTAAATAGTTGGTATCTTGCCCGTCATTCCATCACAAAAAATGAACTCTTGCAGAAGACCTTCACTGAACTTCCCATAAAGCTCTGTGCCATATAGTCTACTCAGTACCCAAGAAATTGGCCCCAGTGTCTTTGTGCCGGAGCCTGCCAATGTAACTCCTCTGGCAACTTAAAAATGCTACCAAAACACAATAATATTGATCCGATTGTGCTTTAGAATAAAGCAACTCACACCAAATTTGATGAATTAGCGGGCAACAATCAATGGTGCAAGGAAATTAATCCAATCAATCCAATTTGGGACAAATCTCTGAAGAAACAAAAATTCAGGCAAAAGAGACATAAAAGAACTATCTAGCAAGGAAAAAAAAAAAAAAAACAAATAGCCAAATAGGCCTAAACACTGAAGGCCATGAACAGGGAAAATTCCTCAGGAACATACTTGCAAATCACATATACCAGACATCAATTCACATTCTCCAAATTCTGGCTTTAGGGTCCAGATGACCAGATGCTGTGTGACAGAGATTGCCAGTGGCAAGTTTTCGATGTGCAGTAGGAAAGATTCTTCAAACTAGAACCACAGCCACAACTGTGGAAGGGCTGCGATGTCTGTACCGGTTTTACAGGTTAGGATTAACCATGAGGCACAACTCAAACAATCATGGTGAACAGTACAACTTCTACCACTAGCAAGTGAAGAAAGGTTATTGCACACTGACAATTGAAAGTGAAGAGAAAACTTGTTCATTTACACCGCCCTCCATAATTATTGGCACCCCTGGTTAAGATGTGTTCTTTAGCTTCTAATAAATTCTTTTTTTTTTCTAAATAATATAGAACCACAATGAAAAAAGGAGGAAAATCCAACCTTTAATTCAAGTGTATTTATTCAGTGGGAAAAAAATCCCACATTAAGAAATAAATCTTTTACATCAAATCATGTGTGCCACAATTATTAGCACCCCTGATGTCAATACTTTGCACAACACCCGTTTGCCAACAAGACAACACCTAGTCTCCAGGGATGAGCCGTCAGGGTAGGCAGGGTAGGCACTGCCTACCCCAGGCTATCATCAAAAATAAAGTTGTTAACAATTATTGATCATTTTAATATCTAATTAATTTTGAAGCCATTTGATATTTAGTTTGTCTTTATGCTGTTGCTTTAAGTCATTGAGTTATAATGACACTTCAGCGCCTGCCTCTGGCCAGGAAGGAGCTTTCAAATCAGTCTTATCTTTGCAGGGTAGGCACAGCTCTGACATGCCTTTGAATGACACGTTATCAGAGACGATGTGTTCGCGCATGCGCAGTGTTTTTTCATATGCTTTATTATGTACGCAAAAAGGCAGGACGCTACGCTGCCTTTATGCGTAAGTGTCAAAGGCTAGTCATTCAATCTGGACGTTTGGAGTCTTTGTGGATTCGCACCAATGAGTATACTGGAGAAGCCGCCGCTTCCTTCTACGAGCGCAGTTGAAGAAACCAATATGGCGTCAAGTGCACCGCACTCCTCAATTCCCCATTGACTGTAATGTAGAAATTCCAGCTATTTTCCGCCGAACTAAGGGGTCTTCCGAAAGATTTCAACATATTTGTGATCGAAAAACAAGAATAAACATTAATGCGCAGTTTTACATGACACTGTTCGAGACGTCGAAAATATCAAAACATGTCAGAATGGGAAGCACAGCACTAACTAGCCACTTGTGTACCTGGCGTGTTAGGTAATCGAGTCGCTGTCAACGGCTGTGATGGCAAACTTTATCTGTAATTTAGCTAGCTAGATAAACTTAGTCGGCACCATAAACTCATGTTGCTTACAAATGGTGATGGTCACTTAGCTCCAATGCCCATGTAATGTTAGCCAAGTTGCATATCTACATATAGCATTAGCCATAGCGAATCGCAAACGTTCGTGTAACGTTAGTGGTGTTCATTCCGGATGAATTGTACAAATAAACGCATCCTTATCAGGCATCTGTCTATCTAGGTACTATTTAATGAGCAAGCTTTGATTTTTTGTATTTATTTATTTTAATTACGCTAACGCAATCCTAGCTGGGGCTATATACACTCATTGATTCACACCTACGTCAATCAAATTTAAGGCTTAAATTTGATTAAACCACCTAGCTAGTGTTATGTCATCTTGTTTGTTTTGGCAAACACAGCAAACACACATCGCTAACGCAGCAAATATTTTGATTCTGTCAGTCTAAAGGCCAACCTCATCGGCTTATACAGCCCTGCTATGGTCAAGGAAAAATCTCCCTAGCTTCAACTGCTGGCTTTATCGGTGGAGAATGACCTTGAACAAACTGTTCGAGGCCACAAAACTGCCGAAATTGGTGCCGACAATTCTAGCTACCACAGAGTCAGTGGAGCTGTCTTTTTTTCCGCGTCAAGACATGCAACCGCAACAGTACGGAGCAGGGGAGACCTTCATGTTTCGCTATCATGTCAATTGAGAAAGAGGGACTTTTTAAGCTGAAGGCCAAAACAGAAGAGTTTTACAAAGCTGTCATCAACATCTTTGTCGAAAAGGACAGACGCATGGACTTCATATTCAAATAGCCTTAAGTGCGCTTTAACCATTTCTCTACCCCTCCGCTCTCTTTTACGCTCACAAGAACTTTCCGGACTGTCATGTCTGTCGTTATGCATCCAATAACAACCTTGTGGCTAAAGTTTTTTTTTTAATTGTTGTTTGTTTGATAGAATTCTGTGGGTTTTTAGGTTTTGAAGTTTGTGTGTGTTGACATCATTTTGCGGTGAAGAGAGATGTGGTCAAAGATGGAATGTGTTTGAAGTGTACTTCGCTTGTCTGGTTAATATGGTTTAGCAATAGGAAGATTAATTGCATTAAGTATAGGGAGGAGATCCACTTAAGCATGCATCGGTGCAGGCAAGCCGTTACGTTGTTTTGCGCGCTTTCACCAACTTTCTCTCGCTAGAGCCTTCAACTTTTATTCAGACATAAAAGCGAAATTAAAAAAAAAATTGAACCTTCAAGATTATTTGAAAACAAAGTACACATTCATTCTGAATGCATACAATAAATCAAATTAGCTAGAAAACGCCATAAACTTCAAACATTTCACATTAAATTGGTTTTAAACCTCCCTCCTATGCGCACATAGTGCGACAAGTTAAATAATACATTGATAACTCAAACACGGATTTGATTTCACTCTTAACAGTTTCAAAATCTAAAATAAAAGTCAAAATCTAACGAAAAACGAAACTTTGTGCATGTCGGGTGTCTTTCAAGTGTCTTTTAAGTCCCAATAAATTCGTTAATCCCCGCAAATGCATGATGTCATTAATCCAGATTCGCAGCGTTACTATTTACAGCATTCAACAGTTTTTGGAGTAATTATGTTTTATTTTGCCGCTGTTTTTACCGCTGACTTTATACATAAAATATTAATTAGTTTTTACGTTTCGGTCTGCCACTGCCTACCTCGACCCAAACCTCACGGTTCGTTACTGCTAGTCTCCTATATGTTTCACAAGATGGGAGAATACAGAAAGAGGGATCTTCGACCATTCCTCTTTGCACAATCTCTCTAAATCATCCAGCGACCTGGGTCCTCTCCTCTGCACTTCACTCCACAGGTTTTCTATGGGGTTGAGGTCTGGGGACTGAGATGGCCAAGGGAGGAGCTTGATTGTGTGTCTGGTGAACCATTTCTGTGTAGATTTGGCCACATGTTTAGGGTCATTATCTTGCTGAAAGACCCAGTGACGACTCATCTTCAGCTTTCGGGCAGAGGCCACCAGATTTGAACAAAACATGAATGGCAAGAACAGGCCTTTCAGCCCAACTAAGCTCGCCAGTTTCTTTATACTATAGTGAATATATCCCTTCAGATACTAAATGACTCAATGGTATCTAGCTTTAGGTCAAGCCTGTTCTTGAAAACCCCCAAGGTCTCTGCCTCAACAATATGGTCAGGTAAGCTATTCCACATTGAATTTACTCTTTGGGTGAAGAAATATTTCCAAATATCAGTGCTAAATTTACCTTTGGTCAAGGTATTTTGATTTAAAATGTCCTGGTATTTCAAAGCGTTCATGATCCCATGCACCCTAACAAGGTTCCCAGGGCCTCTGGAAGAGAAACAGGACCACAGCATCACCGATCCTCCCCCATACGTCACAGTGGGCATGAGGTGCTTTTCTGCATACTCATCTTTTGTGTTCCGCCAGACCCACTTCGTGTTTCTTGCCAAAAAGCTCTATCTTGGTCTCATCGGACCAAAGCAAATGTTCCCAGTTGAAGTCCAAGTACTGCTTAGCAAACTCCAGACATTTGCGTTTATGATTGAGAGTGAGAAAAGGTTTTTCCATGCATGCCTCCCAAACAGCTTGTTGGCATGTAGATAGTGACTGATGGTTGTTTTGGAGACTTTGAGACCCCAAGATGCTACCATTTGTTGCAATTCTTTAACAGTGAGCTTTGGAGAACTTTTCATTTCTCTTACTATCCTCCTCACTGTGCGTGGTTGCGTCCTCGTCCAGGCTTGTTTACCACTGTCCAGTTGTTTCAAACTTCTAAATGATTCCTCTGACAGTAGATATGGGCAGATGTAGGCGAGTGGTTATTTTCTTGTAGCCATTGCCTGACTTGTGAAGGTCGACACACATCTGCCTTACTTGAATGATGTGTTCCTTTGTCTTTCCCACGTTGAAGAGTGGATAAGAGAAATGGCCTCTGTGCCACGTCATATTTATACCCCAGGGAAACAGGAAGTGATGAATTACTAGTTAAATGTTCCTAGATACTCTGATCAACTTTGTAAACTACTGTAGAAATGACAGAAATACTTCAATTACATTTAATTCCTAGGAATTGTTAGGGGTGTCAATAATTGTGTAACAGGTGATTTTATGAGAAATGATTATTTCTTAGTCAGGGATTTTTTTTTCCCCTTAGAATTCACTGGAGTTGAAGGTGACATATTTCAACAATTTTCAGTGTGAGAATATGCTTCTGCAATAAAAATTGAATTTATTTTAAGGCTTTTAACACATCTTAACCAGAGGTGCCAATAATTATGGAGGGCGCTGCATCAAACCTATAGGTGGAATGCTTGGGTAAGATTTCACAAGATTTTACTGAAAGTTCTCTGAACAAATCTTTATGGAAACATTTGAGACAAATGAGGGGAGTTGGGACGATCAAACAAGAGGTTCTTTACGCCAGGACTGCAGACCATAACGCAAGCAGCAATCAGTTTGCTTCACTGATTAAAACATTGGTTCCTTTCACTGAAAAGCCAGCTATTACGCCCAAACTAATCTTCTCGCATGCAACACCTCAACATCACCCTCCAACTTCACGACCTTGTGGTACAACGTCTAGACTTAATCGGTTTCCTGCATTCATTCCATAACACACGGAAGTATTTTTCCTCAGTCCTAAAACCATTATATTCATAGTAGACGACAGTTTTACATGACACTAGCAAAACCCACCTCAGCACCTGCCAGCAACATCAAAGGACTGAAACTAATGGGTGTGGTTCTCCCTCAGGGAATCAACAGTGACATACTAAGTTTCAATTAGAGACTTAGGCCTACAAAATGTTAACCTAACTTCAAAACACACAGCCAAACGGTTTTGCTGAGGATTGAAGACTGTAGTCAACCAAAAATAGGGAACGAGAGATGAAGGATTGCACCTACATACTGTACAGGACCCTGTACAGTAGTGGTTCCCAATGTTAGTCCTGGGGACCCCGGATGTAAGCAGCATTTTGTTCAAACCACAATTGCTATCTCAAAATTTTAACAAGGTTTTAAAATCTCTTTGACACTAATAATGCTTCTAAGGACAATTTATCCTTCTACGATCAATCTATCCTTCTCCGCTGCGCGTCGTGGCCTCTGCCGTTATAAAATCACTGTAACCTACTGCTTATCGGGGCTTATTCCTTTATTACCCACGCTCGACGAGGCGACGTTTAGTACAGTCTGTGTGTCTGTGTCTGTGTCTGTGTGTGTATCCACGCGACAGCTCGGCCATCACTGAAGCTAGGGTGACCAAACTTTGTGGGGTAGATAATCCTAGGGTACCCTGTCGAAATTTGCATTTTTCGGTCGAAAGGTAAAAGGTCAAGGTCAGCAATAGGCGTGGGTTAGCATCTCTATAGAGTGCGCATCATCTAGTTAACAGACAGAATGTATCCATCACTTGAATATAACCTACAGGGCTGGCAGTCATCATTCCTTGGTACTCTACAGGCAAAAAGTTTGGGGCCACCCTCAGATTTAAAAATAAATTTAAAAAATTGTTTTTTTTAAATCTCACATCAACCGTTCTTTCCTTATTTTTTGCACATGAAATGACTTCAGTGCATAAAATGTAGGAAACCAATAGATTTTGGGTGAATTCCAGACCTCAAACCACATTATAAAGCTGTCTTGACTGATTGATCACTGACCACAATGTTTTATAATTGAATTCCAATGCCTTTGTGTTACATGATTTTATGTCACTAGGAAGTGAACAATTTTATGGCACTAGGTGGCATGCTGTATAAATGCCTTCCTCAAAACCATGCAGTCACATTGCACATGGTGCACCATTAAAAAAAAAATCTGTGGGTGGCCCCAAACTTTTGGCCTGTAGTGCATGTCTATTGAAATTGAACCCAGTGTTAATTACATCGACTGAATTGCTTGACTGTAACTAAGGGGGCGAATGTTTTTCCACATACGGCCAGATAGGGTTGCACAGCTTTTTTCTTTTTTTTTTTTTCCTAAAATGAAATGATTTAAAAACCACATTTTTGTTCACACGTGTATCTTTGTCTAAAATAAAAATCATTTTGCTGATGTGAAACAATGAAGTTTGATAAATATGTAGATACAGAAGAAATTAACAAGGGGCAGATACTCCTGCATGGCACAATAAAAGAACAGACCGGGTTTGATGTGTTACTGGGCGTCCGTTTCCGCTTTACCACATGTGCGGATACGAAGGGTGTAGCAGGACAAATATTCGCACTAAACACGACAGGATGTTCAGTCGGGGAGGTGTAGGGCAGTGTGACTGCAGAGCATTTTTGGCTGGTTCCCCGGTAAACCTAATGAAAATGAATCTCATTTTGTCTGGCAAATAATGATGGCAAGTTTGGAACTGCTTATTTTATTGAGAATAAATGAAATACAATTTTATTTTTGCATAACATTTTTTACATTCCCCCCCCGGCCCTCATTCAGAAAAGTAAAAAAAGGCCCAGACTGAAGGAAGAGCCTCGTACCATCACGCCTCTACCTTGTACCATCAACCTTGGTTTGCCATTTTGGCAAATTTCACTGAAATTTGTTTCAAATTCACGCAAGAAACCTCTTTAGCTTGCCCTTGAAAAAAAAAAAAAAAAAAAAAAAAAAATTCATAAGTACAATGCAGAACCCACCAATTTAAAATGCTTCATCAATTTTTATCCCATTTTCCTTGACATTTCATCAAAGTCCGTGTGCTCAAGGTGAATGCAGTTTAGTTCAGAGTGAGGAGAGAAGCGCTCCTCCATGACCAGATGAGCATCCACTCCCCTGCTCCACCCCAAGCAGCTCGCCCACATCACACCAGGACCCAGCCTTCCGGCCCATTCCGAATGTTGAGAACCTCTGCACTCCGTAGTACAGTAACATCCCTCCCATTTCCCCACAGAGTGGGCTTCAGACATGCTGAAGGCGAGTGGGGGGCATCACAGTGTCTCGCGCTTTTCCTCAAGGTCTGGACCGCGCCTCCGCACAACACAAGCCCAACACAACGCTCCGTCTCAAATCGGGCCCCCGGACGTGGCAGGGATCCAGCAGGACACTGAGCACAAACGGAGGGTGTACGCGCTCGCTGCACTGATAGAGCCGCGCGGCGTTCCTCCTGTACTGGCACACAATACTGGGCTTGTTCCGTGTCTCGCGGCCCGGGCCCGATTCAGCAGCCTGCGCTCTACATCAAGGCGGAGCGCCGCCGAATGTCAGTCATAATACAGGCCAAAGAGGTCGAGCCGGGACCCCTTACCCAGTAATCATGGAGGGGTGCCAGAATGAACTGCATTGTTCTTGCAGTGTTACGCTCCAAGGAAACGAAGGGTAAAAGAAAAAGCAAAAAGTAATTTGAAATTTCTCCGTTATCAACATTTTACATTATAATACACAACAGTTGAATTAATTTGACTGAGAAGAAATATCAGTATGGTTTTGTGACCAGGTGTTCCACACATACAAATGTGAAAGAGGCAATTTGATGCCGCGTGTCAGGAATGAGCACTGCTGAGCCATGTTGAGAGAATGCGAGCAGGGTTCTGCATTAATTACATCCCATTTGGGCTGTAAACACCAGCAATCATGCGCGCCTGACCGTGAGGTGAGCGTGACACTCAATGCACAGGCAGCCATTGTGCGAGGGTGTGCAGCCCGGTGGTTAAGCATCATCCTCAGGTCAATTTACTTTCTTAATGAGGTGGAATTTTTCCATTTCTCACAAACATTCCAGTTCACTCACCCCAGACTGAGTCACCCAGTGTTTTTCTTTAATGAGGGGGTCTCACGCCAGTAGCAATAATTAGGAACGAAGTAAAGCAAATGTGGATTAAATTTATTCAATTAAAAAAAAATAGAGCACACATAACAAAGACTGCTTTCATCAAGAGCATTACCGATACAGCCAGTTTTGTTGACCAATTTAATTTCCCTTTAGAACCACCACACTGTAAATTACAGCTACAAAATTACACTGGCAGCATTACAGTCCCACAAAAAAATTATATAAATTCATAAATAAATAGTTGGAGACTCTGAACCTAATACAGGAGAGAATGTTGGAGACTATTAAAACCTGGTCTCAAGCAAGATTTTATCTGGTCTCTAACTGAAGGCACACATCTACAAAAATGCAGAAATTACTTCAGGGAGCGAAAGAGCCAATTGAATGACAAACATGAATGTGAACAAAATTAAATTTAGATAGCTAGGTAAGCCAAGAGCATAGGTGAAAAGGATTTTGGATGTAGCCATCTCAAGAAAAGAAAGAATGCACTAACTGCAGTAGCTGACCCATTGAATAGAAAATTTCAAAATCAAAGCTCATGGGAAAATTGAAAAAATGAAAATGTATTCAATGAAAATCTAGCGAAACCTCACCGCAATACTGGTAAATTCTCTGGCCCAGTCCATAGCGACACCCACTCCTCAAGTGACCACACAGGTCACACCTACACTCTCTCACCCGTTAAAGTCAGATTAAAGACCTGGATGGCACCAGTGAAAATGCAGGTAGGTATCCTTTCAAGGCTTTGAGAATAATCTGCCTGGACAATCTGATAAGGAGACCGTCCAGTTTGCATGATCCTGACCCTTCCCATGGCTGCTCACTGGCTCACCCCCCATCTGTTCTGGCTCCACCGACAGCACGCCCTACACTCACCACCAGTAACGACCACAAACTTCTAAAATCGCAGTTTTGCATTCTTTCTGCTATATTTATCTGACCCTGAATGGAAAACAGCCACAGAATTCAACAAAGGTGGTTCTTAGGGGTGCAGTAGAATAATTAGTGGCAAGCTAAAAAACTTTTTTCCCAAGAGTCTATCGTTTGAAGTAAAGAGCGCACGTGCGCGTGCGGAAGCCTCGGACCCCCGGGGAGGCCGTTTTGATGTGAAGATGCTTCCTGCAAGCACACCAAAAATAACTTCTAAAGCCAAACTGTGGCTTAAGGGAGGGTTCAAATTATGCTGCGGTAAAGCAGAAGCAATGCACAGTGACCTACAACCACTCTCCGCCCAATTGCTAAATTTGATGAAGCCAAAGTGTTATTATCTTCGTTCAAATCACAGAACTTTTGGAATGTAAATTAAATGTAGCGATTGACCCATTTTCTCGGTCACATACGTAACACTGCCTCTTTCTGATCCTGTACTTTCAATGTGTTAGGTAAATATCAAGTTAATGAACCACATTGAAAGAAAAGCCCAGGTATCTTGTGGTTGTCCTATATTATGATCCCCATCTGCAACCCAATTAAAGTGTAGTGCATTGAAAAAATGACAAAAATACCTTCCAAATGTCACACACAACGCGAGAATCACCCTGCACACAAAAACGTGAGAACATTCAGCTAGAAAAGGAATAAACAGCACCTGAAGTTACTTTGAGGACCATGCGAGCTGAAGTCTTCACTGGGCAGCACTAGGATGTGTTCCTTGAGAACAAACCTATTTCTTTTAGTAAATTCAGAACCCAGTGAGGGGTGGGCATGTCCACTCTTGTGACATGGGGATGCAAATCAGCTGCAAAAATACTAGGGCACACGGGCAAACGCCACCACCAAGTTACAGGTGTTGTCATCTGAGGCTCTCTTGCCAAGTAGCTTTTCAACCACACACAGGGGAAAGGAAAAAAGCACAATAAAGGAATTCCTTTCATTTAAACCAGAGCAGAAAGTGGGTACTGTGTCCACCCTAAGTCACTGAGGGAGAAGAGTGTGCACGGATGGAAGGGGGCCCTCCGCCTAGCGACCGCTGCCCGGCAAAGCGATGGTCCCGGGAAAGAATGCGCTCCACGCAGAGCCACACGGAGGCGGCAGGACCGGCGACGGAGGTTGTGGCAGCAGGCGCCACAAAAGCACCACAAGAGACGAGCCCACAAAGAGCGGATTACCACTCGAGCGGCAACGCGGCTCCCCCCGGGACACACACCTGAAAAGAGAGGCGCCCTGGCACAGAGGAAAGAAAGTGCAAACATCAGCACCGTACACAAGTTTGTGAGGAGCAGAAAGAAAAAAGGTTTGGTCAAAGGACGATGCTCCAAGCCATGTCGATTACACTTACCAACCACGGTTTGTATACAAATCATTGAAAACACCGCCATGAATACCCGCTTTGTAAAGTGCATAACATACCATTTTTGTTGAGACGGGTTCAGACATGGATTGATTCGGTCGGCTGTAGCTCAATATGTCAGCCCTTTCGGGCCCCTCTGGAACTCTGCAACCATCCACATCCAGCCCAGGGGACCAACCCAGCTAAATGCTGCTAATTAACCTTCCAATCAATATGAATGATCAGTGTAAATGCCTCAGAAACTGTGTCACAGGATTTCAAACTTATAGCTAGACATTTTTCAGGAGTGTTTCCAATTCTGTTAACATCCGTACCCGCACTGTACACTTTACGAAGATGCTAATGAAGTTAAATTACTTTATTTATTCTCCACAAAGTGAGAATCGTTCAGTACTTCTAGCTCTTCAAAAGCATCATCGCCGTTCAAAAACTTTCAAACCTCAGGGAAGATGCACACATTTTGTGAAGATGGATACTTTCCATCGCTGCACTGGTTGACGTGCAGGTGTAACTGGAGAATAAGGTTAGAAGGAGTCAGAAGTTCCGAGACAGAGTCAATACTAAATTATTCCACAGGTCCCTCAGCCTGCAAAGTAGCCTAATTACAAGACCAATGTCTAATCAGAGCATCCATCTCTCATGTTTCAATGTCCATGGCCCTTTTACTGATTTGACTTTTGTTGCAAACCACTGGGATCTTAAAGGGATGCCAAGGGACAACCGTAAGAGAGCCTACTCTGCAATACCATAGAAACAAAATCAATTTCTCCACACAGAGTGAACAGAGTCCAAGATCTTCCTTGATTTCAGACTTTGGTCAACTGTAAAGGGCCATAGTGCAGGCATTTTATAGACATTCACTGGTTGGCCTACATTAGTTCCACTGAGTTTGGCCTCTTGAAAAATGAGGACATACAAACAAAAGTCTCCAAACAGATAGCTCCATTTTCTGGTCCTGATGAAAACCCATTTTTTACCCGCATTTCTACTCCCAAAACTACTAAAATATTGACAAGAATCCCATCAAGAAAACGGTCATCATAATGCGAAGGACCAAGCATGGAAACCCTGCTCAATATTTAATCAACAAACAAACCAGCTGTCTGCACTGTGCTGAAACTAATGTTCTCCAAAGGATGTTAATCCCATCATACTCTTCCTGTATAGAGTCAGTTCTTTTTCCCCATCCATCACCCAAGTCAAAAAATGATTTAATCAATATCCACTCATTACCCTTTCATTAGCCATACGCAGCTCTACACCTGGAGATCTACCACCCTGAAATTTAACCTGAGGAAAAGGTTTTCATGACTGTTCAGAAGTTCAGCAGCGTATGCTGCATCAAATGATCAGTGAATCAACGCAATATCCGAAGAATGATGTACAGCATTTCTTCTACTTGGTATGTGAAGGGTCTCTCTTTGCCACTTGCTAATCACACTGAAAGGCACCTTAGTTTGCAATTATGTGACAGAATTGCTTTTTGAAGACCTTATGACCAATTTTTGGAGACCCATCTGTCTTTAGTACAGAAGTTTCAACTCAGCTGACAGCCTAATGTATCTTGTTTTCACGAGGGATGGCATACTGTAATCGTTAGCTGCCAAAGAAAGGAAACATTCACATTCATTACCAACTAAGGTTAAAGGAACTCTGTCCAGGCGACTGAACCCATGACCTTGTACAAAAAGAAACTCTGCAAGCAGCGACATGAAGACCACCACCCTTTGAGGCCTAAAGCTCAAACACTGGGGGAATGAGAATGTGAGAACTATTCAAGGTGCCTCTCATCAGAGCAGCTCCTCCCACAGACCCATTCTGAGCTTCCCTGAACACGAGGCTCCTCCGCTCTCGTCTGCAGTGACCATCTACTGCGTCTGCAAGCTCAGCTGCTGCAGCTCTCAAACAGCTTGTCCCCATGCAAAAATATGAAGGACCGTAAGAGTCAGAAATCGGCACAGGCAATTCACCCGCAACGCTAAACTTACACCCAACCCCTCCCCCCACCGCACCAGCCACAAAAACATTTTTAGATGATGTTCTTTGAACAGCATTCAAATGCCAAAGTAACAATCCAACTTGTTACTCAAACCACCTGCAGTCCAGAGAACTGAGGTCACACATGTTGTGAAAACATTCCAAAGATTCTATTCTTCAAAGTGAGTTTTAGAGAGATGAAGAATTTTCCAATAAAAAAAAAAATCCAAATGGGGGGGGGGGGAAAAAAAAAAAAAACTCAAAATGTTATCAGAGCGAAAATCCATAATCTTTTCTTAGCTGCCAACCAGATCTTGCAAGAACTGAACTCAGATCAGCCACCACCAGCTCAACAACACCAAGTCCGATGTCAAGTCATTATTGGTCATGTGCAGGGACATTTGAGCCAAAATAACAGGCCAGTCAAAAGATACTTTCAAAAACATGCACTCCAATCACCTCGCCAGACTCCTGAGCAGCAACCTCTAAAAATCAGAACTCCACTCAGCATACTAACATAAATCAGGACCAATGGAACAGTGGTTGCCAAAATTTTCATATTCCCCAAGACATGAAAATCTATTTCCTCTCATAGGAAATTTTCCTAGTTATGTAGTCCAGAGGCATTCAAGGGCTACAGTCTCCATGTCAAGCCTAAACTCATCCGTTCGGCTACTCAAATTAAATGAAAAGGAGTCAGCAAAAGTCAGGAACGAAATCCTCTCATTTTCTTGCCAGACAGACAAAGACCCAAACAAGAAGAGGAGTGAGATAGTACTGAGGCAGCTTAGTGTCTTTGTGAAAATTCACACAGTTGTCCGCATTGTGGGCATTCTTCAGTAGACTGTTCTTTAATTTCAATTACTTGACTTGGAGTAGTTTAGACCGCGTCTTATTCAGACAATCAGGGCAAGCGGTAAAGTGTCAGGCAGCAAAAAATAAATAAATAAATAAATTTGAAAAAACCAGGAGAAAAGGAGTAATTGAAAAAGACAGAATTTGCCAAGAGGAAGAGCCCACACACAGGCACAGCACTCCGACACCACAGTACCTCAGACACCCACAAACGAGTAACAGAGGACACCCACGTAGTTTAAGAGGAAAAGACCAAGCAACATCAAAGTTAGTTTTACAAGACTTGTCAGAAAGAGGAGGCAGGAGGGGTACGTACAGCAGGGGTGCACAACCTTATCCAGAAAGGGACGGTGCAAGTGCAAGCTTTTGTTTCAACCAGTTACACACCTGAAACTACTCATCGAGGTCACCAGTTGAGACTTTAGGATTGGTCGAATCAGCCATGTTCCTGCATGGCTGGAACAAAAGCTTGTGCTGACACCGGCCCCTCCTGGATAAGATTAAATACCAAAGGAGCACAGCACAGAGCTGATACCAGATACCAGTGGCTAAGGCCAGCCTTACAGCAAAGGACTTCGGAAGGGATTTCACGGTTGCAGACAAACTTCTAACGTCAGAATAAAATCATGAGAGTTTAGCTCGAGCTGGGGCACAGCACCGACATCTCGATTGCTTGCGGCAAGATGACCCGAGAAAACTCAGCCCGACACTCTTGTCTTGACGTTCCAGTAAAATCAAACGTATCTCAGATTACCACAAGTATTAGTCTCGGCTCATGCAAATTGTGAAGCTCGATGACGTAAAAAAAACTGCCAACAACCAACAGGTGCGCCCTGCAAGATCCCCAGCCTTTCTGAATTTGTTGTGCAGTATTGCTTTCAAAAGGTAGCTTGTCTTCAATGGCAGACAGTTTTAATTATCTATTATCAAAATGTCGTATTTCACGTTACATGGCAAAACATATGGGTCTTAATGTTGTTCTTAAAATTATTTTAAATAATGTTAATGCACCTACTGAGTCGTGTTCTAGGACAGGTGCTTTTGCACGTATTATACTCGATCAAAGGGAATGTCCAAACTTTTTTACCTTTGACGAACTGAACTCCATTTTAGACGTGATATGTACTGAATAATATCTTATTTTTGTTTTGTCTTTTTGTTTTGTTTTTATATCAATACTCTTTTGTACTTTATACCATGTATTTCAGTACGAATAAAGATATATGTATTTGCAAAATCTGAGTAAAAAAAAAACTGTGCCTTTGATGCATTGTCTTTTGATGTGAGAGGGTGTCAGACATTAGCCTTTTCAAAATCTTCTCGTGTACGCAAGGCATTAGATGTGCGCTTGGGTGTATGTACTTGATGTCAGATCAAGTAACATGCAGAACGTGACTTGGTACAATTCAGTGTATGCATATCAAGTAGATGCACATGCAGGTCATGTCAGTTTCCAAATATTGACACGTGATTCCATATTTACTGACTCTGCAGCATCACTCATAACCTAGATCCAGAAATAACCAAGAGAGCAACAAATCTAAGAAAATCACTCCACAGTAAGTTGTATGAAATCCTATCAGCTTATTTTAAGAATTCAGTCCCTAGGTCCAATGTTTTGCATGAATGGAAACAGACTGAAAATTTCACACCAACTAATAGCCAGACCACAATTTATAATCTAATCCAAAAAGGTTAGTGTAAATAAATAAAAATGGCTCATCATCTTTCCTTGCGGTATGTTGTGGCAAGCCCTGAGGTCCAAATTCAAGATGGTCGTGACTCGGAGGAGAGCAAAATTTGACCCCGAAAAACTGGGAGTTTTTGTTTTCATACAAATCAATAATATATTTTTAAAAATCTGTGAAATGTGTGACAAAGTGGTTCTGTCCCCATGCTGATTTGAGATGGAATGACCCCATCGTCATATGCCTTAAATTTTATAATTACTGTCCTACCAGTTGATTTGGCAATTTTCAACTTTTTGCAATTTATTTCTCATTTTTTATTTTTGAGCCATTTCCACATTTTAGAATCTCAACAACCTTCAGTGGGACCATGCAGTTTTTTTTTTTTTTCTTACCCATGATAGATGACAAAGGGAAAATTGGCCAGGTATCTCATTAAATTAGCACCCCAAGCACATAGGATGTCATGGTTGACCATTTAAGTTTTCTTACTCATGATGGTGGACTGAAAGTAAAATATGAATGGGAATGCATTTCAATCTTGCTTGTTTTTCAACGGCTGTAAATAATTATGGTCCATGTTCAAGGGAAAAAAAAGCATGCCCGTTAAGATGAGAATAAGCTCCCTTTCAATCGCGCTTTATTTCAAAGTTAGATTTTTGTTAACATTTTGATGAAAGATTGGGAGGATTAACAGCGAATACTTTTTCCCCTCCATAGCCTATTTCGCTAATATTTACCACAGGAGCCAAAAATAGTCGACTGCACTGTATTTGACTTACGTCCAGAACAAATGATCTGTTATCAGACGTGGGTCACACGACAGGGTGACCAAGTTCCAAAATGCAATTATACACTGAAGGACTTTAGTTCAGTATATTTTATTTACGGAGTGATTTCTGACCCAACGACAGTTTGAGAACAAAATTCCTTGATTTAATTAAAAAGTTGATTTTATTGCACATTCAATAACAAGTAGAAGCTAAAAAAAGATCAATTGTTCCATCATTGTGGAAGTGCTGGAGTGCACAGTCATAGGGTCAGATATCACACCGTAAAGAATATATGCAGAACTAAAGTCCTTGGGTATACAAAAGTATTTTATCAAAAATATAGGAAAACTTAGCAGCCACCAATCGAAGAACTTTAAAACCATGCATCCAGCCACTGGCAATTGCTTCAGCTCCGATGAGGTTTAGTTCACATTCGGAAAGTCAGCCAGGTGTTTAGCCTCTGAAAGACAGTGACGCTTGAGTCTTCATATTGTTGAGGCAAACACAGCTTCGCAACTGCTAAAATGCAACATCCACTTGTCATATGTTGTGCCATTTGCTGTCAATAGACATTTAGCCGCAAGCAGACTACTTCCAAGCGTGAGAGGTACACCGGAGAGGCACGGCGCTGTCAACTTCAAGTCATAACACTGCCAAAACACAAGCAGCAGGCAAATCCTTCCTCCATGACAAAGGGATTAGCAACGGCGGACTCATGTAAACACATTGTTACCACAACAATGTAATGTAAACCCCTCAAATAAACAGGTTTGTAATGCTATACTATCCAATTCTACACCCCGAGACAATAGGAAACTT
Source organism: Gymnothorax reevesii (assembly GCA_029721435.1). Classification (NCBI taxonomy): domain Eukaryota; kingdom Metazoa; phylum Chordata; class Actinopteri; order Anguilliformes; family Muraenidae; genus Gymnothorax; species Gymnothorax reevesii. Next base: position 128,634,316 of record CM056575.1, on the reverse strand, counting down.
AATTTCATGGTGAAAGAGAGTTCATCAGTTCATCCGAAAAACACGGCATGCAAGCGCGGAATAAACTTCAGAAGTAAACGCAATAGGAGGACAATAGCATGCACACTCACTCAGTGTTAACGTTGGGATACCGAGTGAAATACTTACTTCGGATTCTCTCTCGCTGTGACTCCCTTTCTGAGCGCTCAGTGCAATTTAGAGTTTCGCAACTACAAAATCGATATTCCAGACTGGAATCCTTACTGACTTCGAGGCGAACAATTTCAATTCTACCTCTCCCACAGTCCTTATACACAGCTCAACCACATCCTTGTTTTTCTAATGCGATCCTTTCAAAGCTAGACGCCTGGTCCGATCCTCATTCAGTGGATTAGCTTGGCGGAAGTCAGACTTCAAACCTTCTCCCCATTGGCGCCAGTTCGACTCAGAAGGCGGTACTATATTATGAATTTGCTTTATCACAGGGCCTCACAATTGTTCAATCATTCACGTTCCCCGCCTATATCCCACCTCCTTTCGTATATCAGGCTTACACCGAAAGCAGGTGATTCCAGCTGTTCAGGATGACTAAATATGAGACATTGTTTTCTTCGTCATTTGAAAAGCATCTGAGGGCTCATCAGAGCAATACACGCTGAAATTATCAACATAATGAAATAGCTTCCATGATCATCGCCTGAAAAAACAACATTGGTAAAACACTGAAATCATGAAAAAGCCTTGACAAAATAGGCGGTTTGCTGAAGGTTGACGGTTTGATTACAATCAGATTGAAGCCCCTCACCCTCGGAACGGACTTAATTTGGCTTAGTATAAAAATGAGGATCTATTATTCTTATTATTACTACTACTACCACACTGAGATTCTCCCCATTTATTATCACTATAACACTTCAGTACTTCTGGCACCTTAATACTCAAAGTCCCCTATTATACCACCAGGTGCACAACTAATTAGCCATTATGAGCCAGTTCAAAGTCTCCCCCACCTGACATCACAAGGGGGAGTGACCACCCAGAATAATGAAATCTGATTGACTGCTTAGCTGAAGGTGATCAGTTCTTCTTGCCTCTGGTTGGTTACGTCCCCATGTGATGTCAAAAGGGAAAAGATTTCAAAGTGGCTTGTAAAAACTAATTAGCTGTGCACCTGGTGACATAATAGGGGACCTTTAAAAAATTTGTATCATTTTACCCCATTCAAAATTTTTATTTTAATTAAACATTTTAATGTGATGAAAAGTAATATCTTTCCTTCAAGGTGCAAATGCTGTCGTGCACATGCTTTTTGTGTACACATGGGAATAAAAGCTTGCCTAGAACCATAAGTGGCGGGTCGTCGGCCACAACAAAGGGAAGACAAAACCTCGCCCTTCAAAGCACAATGACTTAAACCTTTCGCTGTTTAGTTTTCTTGATCAGCAGTTGCTCACATGAATTGGTAGAAGGACAATTTATTTTCGATAGCAAATGACAACGCAAATTATCAATACGTCTTTAAATTAGTTTGGGAGGCTTCTTCCGCACGAAGCCACGGGAATCCGTTTTCTACAATCTTAATATAGGACTAAAAAAATGACATGTTGAACAGCGTATTGCTTAATGAGCCTCACTAATCAATATGCAAATCCATGCTGTTTCACAAGCTACTTGAGCAAGGAATTTATAAAGACGTAGGCCTATGGCAATTTACGTCGTAATTTATGTGTGAAAGAAAACCCCTCATAATTTCGTGGTGCAATGTGTAACAATGCTATCGAAAATAAATTTGACTGTCCTACCAATTCATATGAGCAACTGCTGATCAAGAAAAGTAAACTGCGACAGGTTTAAGTCATTAAGCCTTGAAGGGCGAGGTTTTGGCTTCCCTCTGTTATGGCCGACGAACCGCCACGGAGAACCACACTCATCCTTCATCTCTCCTATTTTGAGAATGAGACTCCGGGAAGAAGAAAGATTGCGGGCCATGGGGATACTCAGGGCCAGAAGAACCCAGACTAACACAGTCAGACGACTGCATGTCTCGCAGTCTGCCATGAGCTGATTGTGGGCATGCTTTGTTGCCACGGGTAGGAAAAACCTTGAAGACGATGTCAAAGATGCTCAACCAGGCGAGATGACAACCAGATCATCAATGGAGCCCTGCGTGACAAGTGACTGAATACAATACAGCTGCAACAAGGGTACCTACAGGCTTCAGGAAACCTCATCTGGATGCAGACCATACAATACCGTCTGCATGCTGCCAACCAACGAGCCAGGCAGGTATACATCTCGTTAGCCCTCTAAGATTGTCATTGGCGGGCAAGGAGCAACGGTGTCAACTGCATTGACAATGGAGCAATGCCAAATGGTCAAGTGTAATGTTCAGCAATGAGTGGTGGTCCACGACAGTCGTCATCGTGTTTGGCGTCGCCCAGGAGAACGTCATCAAGTTGCCAGCATTCCAAATGATCGCTATGGGAGGGATTCAGTAATGGTGTGGGGTGGCGTCACTATGACAGGCAAAACTGACCACCACATCTGCCCTGGAAGAGTCACAGTGATGTGCTACGGTGACAACATCATCAATCCGCATGTGCTTCTGTCTGCATGCCATCATGGACCTGGATTAATCAACGAAGATGATAGTGCCAGAGCTCATTGTGCATGCGTTGTCCTTGACCATCTCCAAAGGCACTAAATCCAAACCTTACCCTGGCCTGGGATGTCCCCTGACCGCCCCCCCATAGAACACAAATGGGATATGCTGGGATGATGCGTACGACACCAGCACCCATCCTATCAGCACTTGGCACAGCTGGGTGCGGCATCCCAGGAGGAGTGGCAGAGAATTCCTGAAGCTGACATTGGTCGTCTTGTTAGAAGCATGCAGTGTCGGTAGGATGCTTGCTTGCACGCAAATGGCTGTCCAACTCATTATTGATCACAATGAGACTTTTGGGGTACCACCCCGAATGATATTTTGAACCTCCAGAAAAAATTCTCAATAACTAAGATGACAATAAAATGTTATGAACTTCATCTCGAATCGCTTGAGCGATTAAATAACACCGCTTTGAAATTTGAAAAAATATATATTTTCAGAGTTATTTGTCTGTTCATTATCCCCTACTTTTTGTGAGTAGTATGTTTTAATTACTTTTTAAAATGTTCATTAATGTTCATTGTTTCATAACAATAATTTAACATTTTTATTCAGTCGGTAACTTCTTATTCTCCCGACAGCTGAATGGGCACATGAACTATGCTACGAAAACAATCCTTCCCATGAATTTTGGCAGATATGCTTCTCTTGCCCCTCTCTACTCACTTATTGCAATACACACGGGCTTGATGGTGACAGTATGACATTGAGATTTTCACTTTGGCCCATATCTGTGGAATGGAGGAGCCGAGAAACAAATATTTTTTCAAAGATTGCCAAGCTTATGATATAAAGTATATATAACCTTTTTCCATTGTTGTGTTGGATGCCAAAATTTTCCTCCATTTTACATTTCAGCAGAGTATTTCATGGACTGTTTGCTTGTCACCATCAAATTAGTTATGAGGCAGAAAGGTAGAAATACGTGGAAATTAAATCTCAATAATTAACATATAATGTCAGATTTTGTGGGTATTATCAATTTGACAAAAACTGCTGTATCTTCTATCTTATTTGTCCAAACTATATTACATTTCATATACTACTGTAGACTCTAATTTTGTAAAAGCATGTAAAGTTTCAGTCTATTTGTGAAACTATACGTTAAACTTGGGGAGTATGCTGACCCCTTCCATTGGCAGAAACAAAAATTTGAGTGAGCAGGCCATTCAGGAGTGCTAACGCAAATACTCAAGTTTAACTGACTGCCTCAGTGGCTATGGTTGAATTGAAATTATATCCCATGTGTCACCAGTAGGTTAGGTGAAGTTACCACACTGGTGTTATTTCCACCATGTTGTCTGTCAATATTTACTCCACATTTTTGGCACCTAACTAATACTTTCAGCTAGAAAAGTTATCTTGCCTCAAAAATGTTCAGCATATTAAGGACATTTGCTGTTCTGTTCAAATTATCTTCATAGTTCTGGAAATATTTAACTTTCATGACATTTGTTAGAAGTGCCACAGACAAGCTGTAGTTAGACTTGAAATGTTTTGCTGTGTGTCTCTGGAGAATTGCAGCCAAGAACTGCGTGAATGAAGCATACGCCACCTCAATGGGTTGCCAGGTAATATTGTTCTACAAAATTTCAGCATAGCTGAGGTCCAATGAAGTGAAATGAAAGTGGCAGATTGTGTCAAGTGATGAAAGTTTTGGGGTGAGTAATGCATTAATAAATACATTCTGCAACATGTAACAGTTCATTGTCGAGAAAGATTTAGTTGGGCTACCTCGTGTGGTAGCCCTATTCCGGATGCTGGACCTGCCTTAGGGCAGACCACTAGAGATGGAACTTGTGTGGGGGTATTTCAAAATGTATACAACTTTATACAACCAAATTTCGAAATAGGTGGGAAAAAGCGTGAATTGTGAATAAAATAAAACGCAATGACTTTCAAATCACACCAACCAGTATTTTATTCACAATAGAACAGAGATAACATAGCAAATGTTGAAACTGAGAATTTTACAATTTTATCCACTAAATGAGCTCATTTCAAATTTGATGGCTGCTACAGGTCTGAAAAAAGTTGGGACAGAGGCCTGTTTACCATGGTGTGGGATCCCCTCTTCTTTTTAACTCAGAGTGGGGCATCTGGGCATGGAGGAGACAAGTTTCTTGAGTTTAGCCATTGGAATTTGATCCCACACTCCTTTGATACAGGCTTCCAGCTGCTGGAGAGTTTTGGGTCTCCTTTGAAGGACTTATCGTTTAATTATGCGCCAAATTTTCTCAATCGGTGATAGATCAGGACTGCAGGCAGGCCAGCTCAGCACAAGTACTCTTCTACTATGAAGTTATGCTGTTGTAATAGCAGCAGTATGTGGTTTTGCGTTGTCCTGCTGAAATACACAAGGCCTTCCCTGGAATAGATGTCATCTGGTGGGCTCTAAAACCTTTATATACCTTTCAGCATTCATGGTGCTTTTTAAAACATGCAATTGTCCCACGCCATATGCACTAATGCATCCCCATACCATCAGAGATGCTGGCTTTTGAACTGAATGCTGATAACAGGAGGGGTGGCCTTTCTCCTCTTTAGCCCGGAGGACATGACGCCCATGATTTCCAACAAGAGTGTCAAATTTGTTCTTGTCTGACCACAGGACACTTTGCCACTTTGCTACAGTCCATTTTAAATGAGCCTTGGCCCACAGAACTCGGCGGTGCTTCTAGATCACGCTCAACAATGGCTTCATTTTTGTATGACAGAGTTTTAGGTGGCATCTGTGGATGGCACGGTGGACTGTGTTTACAGACAGTGGTTTCCTGAAGTATTCCTAGGCCCATTTAGTAATGTCAATGACAGAATCATGCCGGTGAGTGATGCAGTGGCGTCTGAGGGCCCGAAGATCACAAGCATCCAGTAAAGGTCTTCGGCCGTGTCCCTTATGCACAGAGATTTTTCCAGTTTCTCTGAATCTTTTGATGATGTTATGCTCTTTTGATGATGAGATCGTCAAAGCCTTTGCAATTTGACATTGAGGAACATTGTTTTTAAAGTGCTCCACAATTTTTTTTACGCATGACCTACACAGGTTGGAGAGCCTCTGGCCATCTTTACTTCAGAGAGACTCAGCCTCTTTAAGACATCCCTTTTATAGCCAATCATGTTACACACCTAATGCCAGTTAACTTCATTACTTGCTGAATGTTCTTTCAGCTGATAATCTTATGTATGTTAATTGTTTTTTAAGCCCTTTTTTGCATCTGTCCCAACTTTTTTGAGACCTGTTGCGGCCAGAAAATTTGAAATAAGCTCATTTTGTGGATAAAAATGAAAAATGTCTCAGTTTCAACATTTGAAATGTTATCCATGTTCTATTGCGAAAAGCATATTGGCTCATGGGATCTGAAAGTCATTGCATTTTGATTTTATTCACAATTTACACTTCGTCCCAACTATTTTGGAATTGGGGTTGTAGATGACAAAACAGCCGGCTGGCTAAATGTATCGCTAAGTACATCTATTTTTAGCGTTATAATAAAGTTATCAAACATTTATTCAGAATTAAAGTATTACTTTGAGAGTTGTAGAAATAAATTAGGTACCAAGCAATATAGTTTGCAAAACTTGTCTTAATTATTCCATCCCATCTCCTGTTCTGCAGTTTATATCCAGTGAGCTTGTTCCTGATCTTTCTTCCATTATTAACGCTTCACTTGCCTTTTGAACATGTTCCTTCTGCCTTTAAGATGGCTTGTGTTACCCCACTCCTCAAAAAACCCTCCCTTGACCCTTCTGATATTAAAGACCGCCCTGTATCACTGCTACCTTTCCAGTTTAAAACTCTTTAGCGCGCTGTTTGACCAATTATCATCTTTTCTCCCACAGAATTATGATCTTGACCTCTACCAGTCAGTCTTGGGATCTGGTCACTCAACAAAGACAACTAACTGTGACAAACGCACTTTCCATGGCCCATGCTACATCACGCACCCCTGTTCTGATTCTTCATGACCTGACTGCTACCTTTTACATGGTCAGTCGACAACTCCTGGGGAAGGTTTCACACAGATAGGCTCTGACTATGGGTTAGACACTAGCACTAGTCAGACTTCAGATAGACGTCTAAATTCAGCTGTTTCACAAAGCAGTTTAGTTCTTGACTATCTTAAGTAGGGCTACAATGAATTCTGGGTTAATTAATACCTCTTTAAAAAAAAAACAAAAAAAAAAGACAAAAAACAAAAATGGCCGCATCTAGCTGCTCAGCTCCCTTTACCCCAGTAGAAAACTTCTATCTCCTAGAAGAATTCAATAAATATAAACAAATGTTAATTTATTAAATTTTAAATCTTACATTTCATTCCTTGGGCAAAAAAAAATGACTGACAATGTCATCACTGCTGAATATTTCAAATGGGTTACTGCGGTCTGTAAAAACTCTTTCCCTTCTCATTGCTCTCTCCATTTCAATGTTTACGAATCACAAATTATGAGCCATGTTTTTCTTTCTTTGTTGAATTCCTGTTTTTCTTTTTGTTGGGTACCACTGGTCAGAAGGTGTAACTGATTGGTTGCCACGGTAACATAGGTCTAAAGCCTAAGTTAGCCTGGGGGTGAGGCATCTAATTTTTTTTGGCTTAAACTTTGTCAGTCTTCATTTTTGTGAAATGGTCTAACTTGCATTAAACTAATCTATCAGCAAATTTTAGATTGGTTTAACCCAATAGATCAGTCTAAAATATCTTTATGAAACCAGCTCAGACTTAGATTGGGATTTCTGGGACTGCCCTCTCTTTGTTTCTTTTCTATCCAGCTGATAGGACATACCAGGTTTCCTGGACAGGTGTCTACTCCCCAGCCTCTTGCTACTGGTGTCCTTCAGGGATATGTTCTAGGACCGCTGCTGTTTTCTATTTACATTCAAGCTCTTAGTTCTGTAATCACATCCCCAGGTTTATCTGAACACTTTAATGCTGATGACACCCAAATTTTCTTCTTTGTTCCTCCTTCTGAGACACAGGAGGCCCTATACAGAATATCAGCATGCCTGGCTGACATCTGAATGCGGATGCCCAGCCATCGCCTAAAGTTAAACCTAAAAAAGAGGGAGCTTCTCATCATCCTCCACTGAACACCTCCTCCGCCCCTCCCAAAAAAAGAAATTTTTGCCAAAGGCGTTTCTTGGCCCAATTTGAAAGTGATTTTATTTTGGGAGTGATGCAGATGAAATTCAGGATGTGGAATTTTTCAAATACTGATGCGATGGTACATAATACACATTCTTTGGTTGGCATTATTTTGGTTTTTAAAATAGTCATAAAATGTGAAAGATAATAGTTAAAACAATACTTCAATGGATTAGCTCAGGAGTCTGATCACGAAAGGATCTTATCCAATATTTCATCAAAAAGGTTGCATTATTTTCACCAGCGAAGACAAACTATTGATATATTTAAACAATTTATGTTTAAATAACATAACCCCCCCCCCAGTGACTCAAAAAAAAATGATTGAGAAGAAAAATGAAGTAACATAAAACTCAAAGTGTAGGTCAGGTTGCTCAACAACGATACGAAATGCCTCTCCTGACAAATGTGAATAAACATTGCCCCCTGGTGTTCAATAACGCAGGTGAAGGGCTTTACAAACGGAATGCTTGCAGGACCAGTTTTTCTCACAAATTCATCCTGGTTGCTTTTCTCAGTCACGTGTATTTAATTTGTGTTCTCAATCAGTGGCACCTAAACTCGGTCCTGGGGCCTCCCTGTGTATGCTGGTTTTTGTGCATACCATATTTGCCGTCATACGACTTTCATAAGCTGTTAATTTGTTCTGATAAGGGGCATTTTGTGTTAAAAGACGTTATTTGCAGTCTTATGCTAAATTTGAATAAAAATGCGTATCCACATATACCATAAACAATGAAAGCCCTTGAACGTATTGTTTTTTTTTTCTACGTAACAAGTAATTTCAGATAACATTTTTTAAAAAATCAAACTACTGAGAAAATCAAGAAACACCAAATTAGGTGGATGAATGCAAGTGTTCACAGTTCTTTCAAAATAATTTGATTGCACTTAATAGCAAGCACAACACAAGAGGGTTTTCATTTGCTTGTCTAATAAATTGTACATTTTTGCAACCATGTTCTACAGCTTCGTCAGTTAGGAACCCACTGATAGTCTACTTTGGGTAATGCATATCTGTCAAAATGTCTTAAGCGAAAAAAATTACTGCTGTAATGCACAATAGCTTTTGCAGTGGGATGGGGGGGGTGTACAGGGGTGTACAGTACTACCCCAGTTTGGGTAGTACTGTACAAATAGTACATGTCTATTAAAAAAGAATAGATGGGGTTATAAATGCATGAACAGTGTATTAAAAAAAAATACCAGAACGTTAAAAAATGTGATTATAGAACCTTTTTTTTTTAAAATAGCCTTCAGTTCCATTTTTCAAATGTAGTGGAAACATTACACATTCAATTCCAAATCAAAGCATTATAAAATTAAATCAAGTTAGTGTTATTTTTTCATAGGAAGCAAAGAAAAGGAATATTAATCTGTTCAAAAAATGGCAGTGTCAGCAATTTTCTCTTAAAACTCAAATACTAAATTTAACTCAAGATTTAATTTCACTTTTAATTACTGAATGAATATTTAGTCGCATAATCATTGTTTTTGATAACTGCTCTGCGTTGCATTGAGTCAACCAACTTTCGGTAGCCAGAAACAGGTATATCAGCTCATGATGAACAAACTACATTCTATAGTTCCTGGGAATTTTTGGGTTTTGCTTCAGAAACTGCACTTTTAATGTCACCCCACAAGTCTTCAATGAGGTTGAGCTCAGGGGATTGAGCTGGCCACTCCATTACCTCAATCCTGCTTGTCTGGAGCCAAGATGTTGTTTGTGTGTTTGGGGTCGTTGTCATGTTGAAACACCCATTTCAGGGGCATTTCCTCTTTGGCATATGGCAAAATAATCTTTTCAAGAATTTTGATGTATCAAAACTGTTCCATATTCCCCGTTACATGAAAATAGGCCCAACACCATCGTATGAAAAACATCCCCATCCCATGATTTTTGCATCACCATGCTTCACTGTCCTCACAGTGTTCTATAGCTTGAATTCAGTACTCAGGAGTCATCTGCCATGCTGTCTGTAAGGTCTTGCCTTCCCTGGGCCAGCACACCAGCTGAGTAAAACCCGCAACAGCTGCTTCATTCATCAATCACCATCCTCACCTGTGCTTAGTTTACTCTCAGAGCTTCCGCTGCCGCAATATTGTTCTTTCCAAAGTCTCGTAAAGCATGCATGTGCTGCTGTTTTTTCCCATTTCACAAAACTAATGTAAAACTCTTCAACTTTAAACATGTGCTGCTTTGCTTTTAGCACACAGTTGTCATTTAGAAGGAACCTTTCCTTTTTCCTTTGCTTACTGTTTGTAATACTTAAGGTGTCATCCTTTAGTCATATTGTATTAATACAGTGTACTTACTTTTTGTTTGCATCTTTTATGTCCTTTTCTCCCGCTTGCACGGTCGGCAGGAATAAACTCTGCAATTCAATCCACTTTTGCACCTTAGTCCAGTCCACGTTTTCCTGGCCTCTGTGCCAACCCTTACACTGTCAACGACCACTAGATCTGAAAAAGACATTTTTACGCTCATCAGTTCGCAGAACGTGGCACCATTTCTGTTTGGGCCAATCGATGTGTTTTAAGCTTGTCTGCAAATGCCATTTTTCAAAAATGGTGCTTTATGGGGCTTCTTGCTGATAGCTTAGCTTTGATTAAACGTCTTCTGACTGTAACAGTACTTGTAGGCAATTTTATATTGTCTTTGATTTTTCTGGAGGTGACGATTGGCCGAATCTTTGCCCATCTGATTATTCTTCGAACCGTTTGAACAGTAGTTGCTTACACCTATTTCTTCACAGAATTAATTCATTCTCTAATTTAACTCCACCCTCCTATTATTTTGAACACACCCCTTTAAATGAATGAATCAATTTCTCAGAACAAGCAATGTGCATGTCATGACACTTTGGTCTGTTGTTTTTCTATTACACTACTAAATCTATGAGTAAGTTATTTGCCATGCAGAAAAATCTATTAACAGTGGTTCATCAGGTTATTGATGTTGGACTGCTGTTTTTTTTTTTTGAAACACGGCTGTAGCTCTTTCCCAAGATGGTGCAAATGGAAGAAAAATTTAAGTTGTAATTCTCTAGCAGGACTCCGGCAGTTGAAATGAAAGTGAATAGAAAAGAGGGATAGAAGTGAATCAAGTTTATGGTGATGCTCACAAAGTGTGGGATTTGTTGGGGGATCCTCCAACCGGATTGTTAAACAAAGAAAATGAGGAATACTGTAGACTACAGCATATGAAGACACTGGTGGTATGTCTTCAAATGAATGAAAAGGTAGCAGAGGTGGGAATAGCTCGAGGGGCTGAAAAACGATAAAACTGGACAGGGGAAAAAAAAAAAACGAGCCTGTGTTTCCCCCCAATTTGATAATGAGCTTCCAGAGAGGGCTTTAAAAAAATAAATAAATAAAAATAAAAAATATATATATATATATATATATATATATATATACAGTATATCATTAGTTATAGGGTGAGGGCATACAAAGAGGTTTTACTAAGGTGTTCGTCTTGTCAAGATTATGGTGATGTGGCTACAACGTGTTGGAAAGCACTTTCAAATCAAGTATTTTTGTTTAAAGTGCTATAAAAATAAAATTGAGTCGGGCAGGGATGCAAAGGCATAGACATTACGGGAAAGAGTGGTGCACGGAAGAAGGTTGTAGGCTGCCGATGGAAGAGGCTTCTGCATTTATGTTCGCATTAAATTTTTAAAATTAAATTTGTTCTCAGCTCAGGGGCTCTCAACCTTAAATCCAGAAATGGCTGAGGTGGATGCAGGCTTTCATTCCAAGTCCAACTATCGCAGATTCTACAAGTTAATCCATAAATTCTTTGATTAGTAATTGATTAGTGAGTTCAGTTGTCTACCTGCTTGGTCAGAATGAAAGTCTGGACCTGAACCAGCCCTCTCTGGATAAGGTTGAGAACCCCTGTCTTTAGTGTTTACTTTCTGAATCCAAGGGGCACAGCCTATGAGAGCCACTGTACCTTTCTGACTGACTGTCTGATAACCAAGACCAACCATGTTAACCATTCATTACATAGTATCCTCTCAGATACTCGTATGAAGAAACAACCCCACGTGGAAAAACCTCAGGCAGATTTGATCCCTGTAATTTCTGGTTGCAAAGAGGCAGCTTTACCCACTCCACCACAGTACTACTTGAAAATTCTTTTATTTATTTAATACAAGTCTACTTAGTTTATGAGCTTATACTTTATACTTCAGTACACTTTTAGTTCACAAAAGTATACTTTATATTTCAGTATTGTCTTAAGTGAATCTTGATCTGAAGATTAAGTACAAATTTAAGCCGGATAGACAAACTTTTCTTTTTACTTTAAATATAAGCCCAGTATACTGTAAAGGAAATTAAAAGCATACTCAAGTATGGAGTACACTTGCAAAAACTAAAAGTACAAACTATAAACATGTAAATATAAAAATGAATGTTGTGCTTCCATAATTATCAATTTGAGTATATCCACTAAATTGGTCTGAGAATTTCATTAGTTTGCCCCCCATCTATAATCAGTATCATTATGACTGCAGGATGAACAGCCAGGACACCAACATTTTAAAACCATGTGACCATGCAATTGTTTCCAGAGAAGAAAACCATTATAGCATCCTTAAAACAAAGTGTTTGCTTTGTGTTTCTCAGTGTTTTTTTTTAAACAACTGTTATCATAGCCGACAATCTGGCGACCTATGGTGCCATAGAAACAAGCAGTAATAACATGCAGAGTCCCAAAACAGGTACTCATGTTATTGTTTTCAATTGAGAATGTATTGCAGTGTACTGAAATCGTATCTATTTTGCACAATTAAATGGTATTGCCTTACCAAGTGCAGATCTTTTTACCTAGGCTGCTAAGAGCCTGTGTCCTGCAGGCTACCAGAGGTTAATTAACCCTTAAATGCCAAACTATAGTAAAAGTTGAAAGAAAAATCTATGTATTCTGTTATGTCCCGGGGAGGGGCTAATAACAACCCATATGCAATTTTTGATTTTTGGTGACCTTTGACCTAATTTTAGATCTGTGACATATATGTCACTCTAAGTTTCTAGGATATAAAGAGAACTTTTGTCCATCCTTGTTTTGGTAGTTGACATATAGCTGATGTATTAGGCATAGCTTATTTTTCATTAGCTTACCTGTTTGTCTTCTTTATCCAGTGATAAATGGGTGCTGATATATTGTGTGGACTCCACCATGGGGGCAGCCATATTGGAAAGGTTAGTGGTGCAGCCAGTATAGTGTCAGTTCCACTTTTATGCATCAGATGGCAGCACTGATGGTCTAAATATGTCACTATGGGCATTAGGTTGCAAAATTCATGTGGGGTCAGTGGTTTTGACAACCCCCAAAATCGTGTGAGAAATTTGTCACAGGGGGCATTTTAGGGTTAACCTTGGTTACTTCGACACAGTAGTTTTTTATTATTTTATTCAGCACAGAACTATGCAGTATGCACAGAACTTTTCATCATGCAATTAAGCAAAGAATCTGGGTGTGTGTGCGTGTGAATTTTACAGAGAAGTCCTGAACGTACTATGTGCAGAGCAATACCCATTTTTCCACCAAGTCACAATTGCCAAACTAATTATGACTTATTTACTGTACTTTGAAGCCACTCGCCAAAAGATAAACATGTGATCTGGGGAGAAAGTCATTTTAAATTTTAATGGTTTATTGACAGCATAAGATTAGGCCACAGATTTTAGTAATCATGAAGCAAATGCTAAATGGTGGTTGGTTTGATCTTGGCCAGAAATGTTGAGTTTATTTGTACATACAGCACCCTCCATAATTATTGACATACAGTGGTGCTTGAAAGTTTGTGTGAACCCTTTAGAAATTTCTATATTTCTGCATAAATATGGCTTAAAACATCATCAGATTTTCACACAAGTCCTGACAGTAGATAAAGAGAACCCACTTAAACAAACGGGACAAAAATATTGTATTTGGTCATTTATTTATCGAGGAAAATGATCCAATATTACATATCTGTGAGTGGCAAAAGTATGTGAACCTTTAATTTCAGTATCTGGAGTGAGCCCCTTGTGTAGCTATAACTGCAACTAAACATTGCCTGTAACTGTTGATCAGTCCTGCACATCAGCTTGGAGGAATTTTAGTCCATTCCTCCATACAGAACAGTTTCAACTCTAGGACGTTGGTGGGTTTCCTCACATGAACTGCTTGCTTCAGGTCCTTCCACAGCATTTTGATTGGATTAAGGTCAGGACTTTGACTTGGCCATTCCAAAACATTAACTTTATTCTTTTTTAACCATTCTTTGGTAGAACGACTTGTGTACTTAGGGTCATTGTCTTGCTGCATGACCCACCTTCTCTTGAGATTCAGTTCATGGACAGATGTCCTGACATTTTCCTTTAGAATTTGCTGGTATAATTCAGAATTCATAGTTCCATCAATGATGGCAAGCCGTCCTGGCCCAGACGCAGTAAAACAGGCCCAAACCAAGATGAAACACCACCAAGTTTCACAGATGGGATAAGGTTCTTATGCTGGAAAACAGTGTTTTCCTTTCTCCAAACATAACGCTTCTCAATTTAACCAAAAAGATCTGTTTTGGTCTCATCCATCCACAAAACATTTTCCCAATAGCTTTCTGGCTTGTCCATGTGATCTTCAGCAAACTGCAGATGAGCAGCAATGTTCTTTTTGGAGAGCAGTGCCTTGCAACCCTGCCATGTACACCATTGTTGTTCAGTGGTCTCCTGATGGTGGACTCATGAACATTAACATTAGCCTGTGTGAGAGAGGCCTTCAGTTGCTTAGAGGTTACCCTGGGGTCCTTTGTGACCTCGCCGACTATTACACACCTTGCTCTTGGAGTGATCTTTGTTGGTCGACCACTCCTGGGGAGGGTAATAATGGTCTTGAATTTCCTCCATTTGTACACAATCTCTCTGACTGTGGACTGGTGGAGTCCAAACTCTTTAGAGATGGTTTTGTAACCTTTTCCAGCCTGATGAGCATCAACGACCTTTTTTCTGATGTCCTCAGAAATCTCCTTTGTTCGTGCCATGATATACTTCCACAAACATGTGTTGTGAAGATCAGACTTTAATAGATCCCTGTTCTTTAAATGAAACAGGGTGTCCACTCACACCTGATTGTCATCCCATTGATTGAAAACGCCTGACTCTAGTTTCACCTTCAAATTAACAGCTAATCCTAGAGGTTCACATACTTTTGCCACTCACAGATAAGTAATATTGGATCATTTTTCTCAATAAATAAATGACCAAGTATATTATTTTTGTCTCATTTGTTTAACTGGGTTCTCTTTATCCACTTTTAGGACTTGTGTGAAAATCTGATGATGTTTTAGGTCATATTTATGCTGAAATATAGAAAATTCTAAAGGGTTCACAAACTTTCAAGAACCAATGTATGATGTGTTAAAAGCCTTAAAATAAATTAAATTTTAATTGCAGAAGCATACTCTCACACTTAAATTTTAGAAAAATGTAACCTTCAACTCATGAATTTTAAGGGAAAAAAAAATCCCTGACTAAGAAATAATTATTTTTCATAAAATCACCTGTTCCACAATTATTGGCACCCTTAACAATTCCTAGAAAATAAATTCAATTGAAGTATTTCTGTCATTTCTACAGTAGTTTACAAAGTTGAACAGAGCATCTAGGAACATTTAATTAGTAACTCATCACTTCCTGTTTCACTGGGGTATAAATATGACATGACACAGAGGCCATTTCTCTTATCCACTCTTCAACATGGGAAAGACAAAGGAACACACCATTCAAGTAAGGCAGATGTGTGTTGACCTTCACAAGTCAGGCAATGGCTCTGAAAATAGCCACTCACCTGCACCTGCCCATATCTACTGTCAGAGGAATCATTAAGAAGTTTAAAACAACTGGAACAGTGGTAAACAAGCCTGGATGAGGACGCAAGGTTATTTTGCGACCACGCACAGTGAGGAGGATGGTAAAAGAAATAAAAAGTTCTCCAAAGCTCACTGTTAAAGAATTGCAACAAATGGTAGCTTCTTGTGGTCACAAAGTCTCCAAAACAACCATCAGGTGCTATCTACATGCCAACAAGCTGTTTGGGAGGCATGCACGGAAAAAACTTTTTCTCACTCTCAATCATAAACGAAAATGTCTGGAGTTCGCCAAGCAGTACTGGGACTTCAACTGGGACTGTGTGCTTTGGTCAGATGAGACCAAGAAAGTGCTTTTTGGCAACAAACACTCTAAGTGGGTCTGGCGGAACACAAAAGATGAGTATGCAGAAAAGCACCTCATGCCCACTGTGAAGTATGGGGGAGTATCGGTGATGCTGTGGGCCTGTTTCTCTTCCAGAGGCCCTGGGAACCTTGTTACGGTGCATGGCATCATGAACGCTTTGAAATACCAGGACATTTTAAATCAAAATCTTGGGGCCTCCGCCCGAAAGCTGAAGATGGGTCGTCACTGGGTCTTACAGCAAGATAATGACCCTAATCATGTGGCCAAATCTACACAGAAATGGTTCACCAGACACAGAATCAAGCTCCTCCCATGGCCATCTCAGAGAGTGCAGAGGAGAGGACCCAGGTCACTGGATGATTTAGAGAGATTGTGCAAAGAGGAAAGGTCGAAGATCCCTCTTTCTGTATTCTCCCATCTTGTGAAACATTATAGGAGAAGATTAGGTGCTGTTTTTTCGGCAAAAGGGGGTTATACAAAGTATTAACGTCAGGAGTGCTAATAATTGTGGCACACATGATTTGATGTAAAAGAATTATTTCTTAATGTGGGATTTTTTTTCCCACTGAATAAATACACTTGAATTAAAGGTTGGATTTTCCTCATTTTTTCATTGTGGTCCGATATTATTTAGAAAAAAACTGAATTTATGAGAAGCTGAAGAACACATCTGAACCAGGGGTGCCAATAATTATGGGGGGCACTGTAGTTAATTGGAATGGATATTATTTGACTAATGAACTGTAATTTCCTGAAATGCTGTTCAGTTGACTGTCAATCACTTGTCGGGTCAAGTCAGTTAGGGAATTCTGGCATGAATAATAAAGGCAGCATTAACCATACAGCTTGTAACCTGTCTGGAGTTGGGAGAACTGGCACAGGTTGTTCAGCGATCAACCTAGCTCTCCTGAAATAATAAAATCCAGCTAAAAAAGCTGATAGAATGTCCTTTGGTCATGATATATTTACTGTACTATAAAGCAAGAGACAAAAAGTTAAAATGATATTTAAAATCACTAACTGATGGCATAATATTAGGTGACATAAGGGAAGGTAAGTGGTATAAGTAATAAAGGTCAGAAAATGCTCCTTCAATGTACTGACAATTTTTGAGTTTATTTGGCAATTACGAGAAAGCATCATATCTGACTGTTGAATTCTACTCTCCTCGAATGTCTGTTCTGTTATCTGGCCAGTGGTACCATGATTCATCCTTGTTCCTTGCCAATTTTCTTCCGTCTTGCCTCATGCTAATGTTGCAGTTACCTCGTACAAACTTGAACATTTCCCCTGAAACATTTTTATGTCATTTCACATCTAAATCCATTTAATTGAATTATATTAGAAGCAAAAAATGATTTTTACCTTTAGCATATACATTGAACTGGGCTGACCTGACCAAGAGGTTATAATGCAGTGGGTGAGAGAAAAGGATTGCTAAATTGAGATTCGCCAACCACCTACCAATGGAGTTATTCTTGCTGTAAAGCTGAACATTTTCAAAACTAGTTCATACATTTGAGAGATTTATTCTTTATACACGCATAACACTCATTAAAATAGGTGAGATAACTTCAGCTGTCCAGGCATATTGAAAAAATGTTTACAATAGATTCAATGTTATGTACTGAATATCATGATCGTTCTACACCCAATTTAATTATAATTATGAGTTTTACACTTTTTTTTCCATTCCAGAAAGTAACTGAATGTATATGGTAGTAAAAAAAGTTAAGATTCTAGTTTATCTTATCAAAAATGGCATTGTTTTCAATATCCAGAAATGTAGAGAACTAGAAGCATCGGATATTGCGCAAAATATAATTTAATGTGTACTTCCTATGTCGTATAGGCAAAACAAAATTTTTTAGGTAATGGCCATGCTCTCTGTTAGTGAGTTCCTCAAAAGGTAATTCTCTCACATCCCCCCCCAGGATAAATATTCCATCAAATGTGTCTCCAATATTAATTACTATATTTCATACACATCAACTCAATACCTCAGTTCAATACCTTCAATACATTAATTTTATCCTCTGTGCTTCTTGAAATTGAAAATCGCTTTTCATTTGTTGGGAAAGACTGTAAGCAATAACTTTAATGACATGAATAAATAATATGCCTGTTATTAGAAAGGATTTAATTAGAATTGTTCAAAACTTATATATACACACAATAAACCACTGGTAACAGAAGTTACTTCAATACAGAATACCTTCATCAACTCCATGTTGCTTTACCATAGAGTTCATTTCCACAGAAATGTCTTCATTATTCCATTTGATCATTTTGTGCAGGGAAAAGTTGTGAAGTAATTTCCAAGCTAAGACGGCCCGTTGACAAATAATTGATAATTTTCATGGCAATTTGGTAAGGTTGAATACACAAATAACTAGAAAATGAAAACCACCAAAAAATGAGTCAAGGGTTAATTTTCCCAAGAAAAATGATTAAGAATGCAGTGGATTTCCTCAAATGTAATTCTTGAACAAAGATTGAGAAAGCAGAACAAACAAGTCCTGAAATACCTTCAGCCTTATTTAAGAGAAGTCTACTACAGACAACCCAATCACAATAACACCACATAAAATAGTTTAATCTTTTTAAGTCATGGAAGTTCCATTGTTTTTTTTCCATTAAAATATCTTCAGTTCCATCAATACACAAATATTTTAGTTTTCTTTCCTCCATATGAGTACTGCTTAAGCATTCATCATCTGTATCAATCATGCTTAAATTTTCACATTTTCCAATGGAAAACTCCAAACCTAAATCATTCAAAAATGAACTAATCAGTTGCATAATGAGTTTAATTTGCTGTTTATACTTTTGAAAAAGAGATGATTCATCTGCCAATTGTGTAAACTGAATTTCTCGGCAAAATATAAGCACAAAATTAAGAGTGCTGTAAAAAAAAAAAAAAAAAAAAAGTACTGCCTCTTCCTCAATTTCTTCTATTTTTGCATACCTGTCTCACAAAATAGGTTTCAGATCAACAAACTGACTTTAATATTAGACAAAGAAAATCTGACTTAACACACTGCAAAATGCAGTTTTTAAATGATGGTTTCCATCCCCGCCTGGCCCGGTGCAAGACAGTACCTGCCCGATTAGTAACCAAATCAACCAATGAAACACATTTAATAGGTAATTTCCATTATATTCATTTAAAGTCCCGGTCTCATGATATGAAGTAGGCAAAAAGCAGAACATAGCTAATACCACAATCTAAAGAAATTCAAAAACAGCTGAGAAACAAAGTTGTTGACAGTAATCAGCCTGGAAAGTTTTTAGTTTTTCATTGACAGAGAGTGTTTTGTTTTTGTATCGAGCTAATTAAGCCTTATTTTATCGTTCTTGTCGCCAGTTTCCTATCAATATAATCTCTACATTTCCATGAGTTGGGCTTCAATACATTTCAAACTGTTCCGGCATGAAATGAGCATATACTTTAATCTTATTTTAGAATTATTCTCAGCTTTCTGGTCCAAATTCAGATGTTCGCATGTAATTCTTCCTAAAAAGACCCCACATACTCTGACATTTATTTGGGATTTTACAATGAAGTTTTTCTGATGAAAAAAAAGCTGGTGTTTTTTTTTCCCCACCATTTGTGTCAAGCCTTCTGCAGCAACAACATCCCATTCGCCGATATTTCATGCCAGAGTTGTATTATTTATGATTTTTCTTCTCATCTTTAAAAAAGGCATTTGAAGGATTAAGAACCATCAAAAAAAAGAAAGAAAAAGAAAAACATGTGAACTTAAAACATAGAGTAATATTACTGGAGTTCAAACAAATATGACACAAATATTTACTGTGACATTGGTGAGTGAACATAGCAACAGTCGGGCACAAGCAGCAGCAGGACTGGGCCGGGCAGGAGCGGAGAAGTGGTAGAAGTAGTAGAGGATGAGGAGGAAAGAAATAGAAAAGATGAAGCTGAAAAATCACAAGATGAAGGAGATTTTTAATGCCCAAAATTGGAAATGTTGGTGACAAAAATATTGATAAAAATAGCTTTGTATTTTGATTATTTGGTACTGAGGCAACAGCATCAGAACTAGCCCAAGCCTCCATGGGGCCCTTAGCAAAATTTGATTTTGGGACCCTATATTCCTGCCAATAATATTGACTATTGATCATTAATACACATATTATAAACTAACTATGCAGCTCTGGCAGTGTTATTTACATTATCCTATTAACAATCAAACATGTCTTTATCCATGTATGGCTTTTAATCTCAAAAAAGGGAACACATTCAGCTACAAGAGAGGACTGGGGTTGATTGACACAACATTGCAAGTAATAAAGCACTAAGTGGGATACTGAATATCATCTAGGCCAGGGGTGTCAAACTGACCCGTAAACGGGCCAAGAGGCTGCAGGTTTTCACTCCAACAATGCAGAAGCGCACCTGATACAACTAATCAGTTGTGCAGGCCTAGATCAGTTGATTAAATCAGTGCTCTCAGGTGAGCTTCTGCTTGGTAGGATTGAAGACCTGCAGCCTCTTGGCCCGTTTCTGGGTCAGTTTGACACACCTGATCTAGGCCAACTAAAAGTAACAAAATATGCAACCAGTAGACAGTGCATTTACTGTAAAAGTGTCTTCTGGTTTATTATTTTTGGTTTCAAAAAACCATGACAGCAATGTGCAAAAATAATTTGTAGTGCAAGAACAACAATAACGCGCAACAACTAATAAAATCAGTAAGATACAGTGGCGTGCACTCGTGGAACATGTTATTAAAGTGTGAGATTAAAAAAATAAAATAAACATTACACGCACAGGTTCAATGCAATTCATGACTACTGTCATTCATCACAAGAAGGCACATGGGTAGCCTTTATGGGGATATTTTTCTCAGGCAATGGGGAACTGCCTGATTCTTCTTTATGTGTTCATTTATGTTGCCTAGCAAAACCTACACAAAAGAAAACGTTCAGCTTAACAGATAGACTTGCAAAGTCGACCAACATTGTTTCACCTCACGGTATCTATCATTGTTTGGGCTATAGCATTAAACTAGCTAATCAGGTGACCAGTCGGCTAAAAAATGCTCAGTTGTTTGGTGCTGTATGAGCAGTGGCGTACCGTCAGATGCCAGGAAGGCCTTCTGTAACATCACCCTTTCCCGGATAATTGCTCTTAAACTGTTTGCGATCAGGTTTGATTGATTAACAATCAAATAGTTAATTAACAGAATAGCCACCACCAATGCCTGACACGTAATGATTAAGAAATGCTAATTACAAAGCGATTGCCTGTTGGCTATGTTGATATAATTGATGTGAATCCGCAAGAACGACAATCTGCAAGAAATCTGAAACTTTCGCGGACTTCACTGTAATTACTTTCGTCTTAACTCAGCAGTGCTACTACGCACTTTGGCTGTCACATTCAGAGTATATAGAACGGATTCTCACGGCTAATTGCTCAATGAACGTCGCAAATTAATTTACGCAAATTCAGAAATTATAAAGACGTAGGCTATTGATATTTTTTCCGTCGCCATTGGTGTGCGGAAGTAAGTTAAACGCCGTATAATTTCGTAGTGCAATGTATAACACGGCTTTCAAAAACAAGTTAGATTCTCGTCGGTTACTCCAACAGCCTGAGCAACGGTTGCTAATCGGGGAGGTAAACTGCGAGAGGTGTCTGTCATTAAGAAGTGAAAGGTGAGGTTATTGCTGGCCCTGTGTGTCTGCCGACGGACCGTCACTGTGTATGAGACATGCTACTGCACAACAAAATGATTACAGGTTGGGCTTGGAGGGCAAACTGTACGATTTCACTTGATCTGTGTGTTACCTGGCTGGTGGGGCACTGTGGCTTCCAGTCGCTCAGCTGATATGCTCCTGCAGCGCATCTATATGTACTGCGCGCGTGTTCACGTGACAAAGGAAGAGAGGTCGGAAGTGCGTGAGGAGGTTGCCCATTTCGGGGCATTTTTTTCAGTAGTTTTTAATCACACAGCTTTTCTAAAAGATCATTTCAACATTGGCCCCACTAAAGTGTTAATAATAATAATAATAATAATAATAATAATAATAAATATAATCATAAAAAAATGAAATTTCAAACGGGCACTTTCATTGATAAAGGGCAAAGGGGCAAGTGCTGTAGCACCACCTAGCGTCTATTTGTGCACGCCACTGCTAAGATATATAAAAATCACATCAAATGTACAAAAACAGTATTAAACGAGTATTTGCCTCAAACTTGGCAATATCCCCCGCCGCCTCAATTTTATGTGTTCGTACGGTCAGACGGAGCCCAATACTATACCGCCCGCTTCGCGCTAATCGCGCAGCGGGGGATAATATGCTCGGCTTGCTTCTGAATAGTCACTACCCTGATAGCAGACTGACCAGTTTTAGACGTAATGAACTGGTCCTAACCTGGCAAATACGTCATACGTCGTATATCCGACTATTTAACGACGTTAATTTGACGTCTATATGAGACCAAAAATGTTCTCACTTTTTAGCCTATATGACCATTATGTGACGTATTTTTTACATTACATTACGTTTTAATTACCGCTTTTTCTACATCGTTTTAAGACTAGAATAATACGTATTTTTTACGTCATTTATTTACCACTTTTCCATGTCTTTTTAAGACCACATTACGTGTTTTTTTACGTCTTATTATTTACCACCTTAAGAAATTATGTCAATTATCATGTGGCTAACACCGCAGGAAATAAGTTTCATTTAATATTTCCGTCGTTGTTTCTTGAATTTTCAGGGTCCCGCGATGCGTCATTTTTTTTCCCCTAGGTAAGTGCGTTATTAAATGAAACTTTCTGCCATATTTTCTTGCGCGAAGTTTCCTGATTCACTTCATTAGCTGCGCAGCAGTTTCGAGCAGACGCGCGCCGCCCGCCCTGTACTCAGCTGGGTAAAGAAAATACGCGCCCCGGATGCGAATTTTTTTTTTCCTAACCCATACATCCATTGCACCCGCTATTCGGCTCCTGATTGGTTGATAGGTTGACGTCATCATGATCATGAAATGAATATGGCTGCGCCTACACTTCATCACTTCGGATGAGAAGAATTGTCTACCGAAGAGTTTCCTGAACTCAATGTACGTTTTTACAATCAGAAACACATCAGGTTTGAAAGATTATCGATTTTGGATGTTATACGACATGTTTTTTGCGGAAAATTGCGAGTTTATAGGCCTCTTCCAGCGCTGCATATCACTGGCACTATGCGTTTGCTGATGGTGCATGCATTGATTTGGCATGTATGGGATGCATATAGGCCTACAAGGCTCAAGTCAATCAATACTGTGTTGAAAGGCCACCCAGTTTAAAAATTTGAACCGCTCTACAACGATCTATTGTCATCGCTAATTGTAAGGCGAACGCTCGGCCAATCCATTGAAGACAATCGACCAATCAGGAGCCGAATAGCGGGTGCAATGGATATATGAGTTAGGAAAAAAAAAATCTGCGTCCCGGATATGGTTTAGCTGAAAGTTGAAATAAAAAAAATTAAATATATTCTGTGAAGGATGTTGAGGTAACTTTTTCTGTTTTTGCTGTTGCTGTTTACTTTTGTTTTGTTTTTGTTTTTTTTACACTTAAACAATCATTATGTTTTCAGTCTTTTTTTCTTTTTACCAGCTCAGTTTGTCTGAAAACCTGTTTGTTCATATTTAAGTTTCAAGGGGAGGCCCGAGCATAAAATAAGTCTGTTTGAGTAGAAGCGCAAAAATGAGAGGAACAGATTACTGAAAGTTTGAGGAAATTGCAATTCAAAATAAGAAATTTATGAATTTTTGAAGTTGTGATCGAACACAAATTGGTTACTCTGCAATGTATCTTATGCGCTCCTCCCATTAGCACAGCATCGGAAAAATCTATTAATCATCATTGACAAAGAAAATGAAAAATTATGGAACTTTATGTACAGAGAAATTGGAAGCTAAGCTCACAAGATACATCACAGCGTTGCCAATGTATGTGTGATTAATCTCCATTTTAAAAATTCATAACTTACTTATTATGACTCGGAATTCATCCAAACTTTCACTGACCTGTTCCTCTCATTATTCTTCTTCTTGCCTGGGTGGACTTCCCCTTTAAGCCAAGGAAATGCTACCTGAAGGTTCTTGTTTTAGGTTCTCATTGTACCATTATTTAGCTAAAATGTTTGGGGTACATTTCTCTTAAACAGAACTGACTTCTCGTATGATTGCCATGTTAAAATCCCTTGGTTACTTGAGGTGTGTATATAAGTTGTCTGCAGTTTAATGTGTAGTAGTTTTCTCTCATACATGTATGTTAATATTGTGTGAGTTATGAACTAAAAATATGTAATAAGCTCGCTTGTTACTCTCAATGTGATGTGTTTTCATTATTGCAATATTGAATATTAAGTTAGTCAAATCTATTGACATATTTTCCAATTTTCTTGACCAATTTTCTTTGGCTTTACACAAATGTGCTTCCATTCTGTTATCATATTCTGCAACATGTTTTGTGTAGTGACATTGTGTAAAACTTGCTGGCAAGAATAATGTCACCTCATTTGATATCTGAGTTAAGAACAAAGAAATCTACATGTTCAACAAGATGCCTTGTATCTGATCAAAGTTTATTATCCCCCGCCAACACAAAGTGGGAGAGGGATATAGGTTTGACCTCCGTTCGTCCGTCCGAGATAAAGGGGACAGCTTTACTCAGAAACTACTACAGATACAGAAACCAAATTTGGTGTGTACCTTCAAACCATAAAGACCTTGATCGAGTTCGAAAATAAGAAGCGCAAGATTGGCGGGGGATGCTGTAGACCATGTCGACTTGTTTTACTATAAATGTGAAATTTGTACATATGTATTAGTGTTGCCAAAAATGTTTTCTCTTATTTCACAGTACTGACTTAACAATGATAAAATAAAGACATTTTACCAATATGACAAAAGTATGACGTGATATTTACCAGTATGAAGGCTTGTTTTTGGTCTCAAAGACGTCATAACGATGTCTATTTTTCACCAATATGCTGAAAAATGACGTCCAAAAATGACGTCTTTTTTCACATCTTGTGCTGTTGCAAACTGATGTCTTAAAATTGTAAATATATGACGTAAATAAGATGTCTATTTTTTACCAATATGACAAAAGTATGACGTGATATTTACCAGTATGAGAGCTTGTTTTTGGTCTCAAAGACGTCATAGCAATGTCTATTTTTTACCAAAATGATGAAAAATAACGTCCAAAAATGACGTCTTTTTTCACGTCTTGTGCTGTTGCAAACTGATGTCTTTAAGACGTAAATATATGACGTAAATAAGACGTCTATTTTTTACCAATATGACAAAAGTATGACGTGATATTTACCAGTATGAGAGCTTGTTTTTGGTCTCAAAGACGTCATAGAGATGTCTATTTTTTTACCAATATGACAAAATATGACGTCCAAAAATGACGTCTTTTTTCACGTCTTGTGCTGTTGCAAACTGATGTCTTTAAGACGTAAATATATGACGTAAATAAGACGTCTGACAGGTAAATAAGACGTTTTTACCAGTCTCTGCTATCAGGGTAACTGATCCGCGTGTGCCATCAGGTGTTACAATATTGTAACTGGGTGCATAAATCTGCAGCTCCATGTCCGCTGGCACACACCAGCACAAAGATACCCCGCGAAGCACCGTTGCTCTTCTCGAACACACCAAATCCACATCATCCTTAAATGATGAATTACATTCATATTTTAATTTATAACGAGTATCAAAGTGGCCAGTGTCAAAGTAACGAAGTAAAAGTATACCTTTATTTTTTTGTAGTAGAGTAAAAGTCCCAGTTAAAAAAAAAAAAAACTCATGTAAAGTACAAAGCCTCAAAATAAAAAACCGACTTAAGTAGGTACTGTAACGAAGTACACGTCCTTCGTTACTATACACCTCTGCCTGACAGTTAAAAGAGAAATGTCTCTGGTTTTTAACAAGCTAGCTAATTTGCTATTAACGGCTACACGCAACCAGTTGCATCAAAATGATAAGGATATTTTGGGGACTTTCCCAACTTGAGGAAGCTTACCAAGACATGCAAACATATGTTTATCATGGCGTTTTTTCTCCTCTTCCAGTATCTTTTCTCTGCTCCTGAAGAATATGTATATTTTGTGAGATTGTTTAGCCCTCAGCCAGCTGCTCCTCGGAAGCGCAGTGCGCACTGCACGGAATGATGCACAAACTGCCGGCGCACCGGAACTTCGGCATTTAAAGCGAGAGGCAGTAGGAATCACTGGGCCTACATCAGCAGTACTTCGTTAACATAAAATATTGTTTTTGTACGATAAAATACTTTTGATCACAAAGGAATTATCACTCGCACACGAAAAAAATAAATAAATTAATTAAAAATATTTTTGTTTATTGCTCTTGGGGCCCCCTAGTGGTCGCAGGGCCCTAAGCAGTCGCTTAGTTAGCTTATGCCTTGGGCCGGCTCTGGACAGCATATTCATCAGTTAGCTTTAACAAAATGAATATCACATGCCATTTGGAAGACTTGCAAACGTGTCCTTACAGTACCACTCAGGCCATGAACCAGCAACCGTTCTGTACCATCAGCAGGCTCCTAACAGAATGTGCTGCCTGGAGAGTGAGATGAACTAATTGCTGACAGCTTTGCAGGTCAACAACCTCATATTCATATGGAAATCAAATTGAGGAAAAAAGCCCAATTTTGAGAGGAAAAAAATTAAATTTGGTACTTGCTACATAGTAAATGTTCTTACAAATTACTCACATGGAGTTTAATCATACTATTTTTCAAACCTGCCCTACTAACTATGCTCTATAAATAATCTTAAATTACCGGCTACTTAGAGCAGATCAAATTTGGAGTGGAAACTCCAATGTAAAAACTGATGCAAAATCTACTGAACAGAACATGAATCCTAAAAAAGGCCAAATGGAATTAGTCAGTGTTCAACATAATCAGTCCCATATAGTTAGAGGATTTGCAGCAAAATTGCACTCCCTGGGAACCACTTAATAGCAAAAGCACATTTTGACAGAATGCACCAGCTGGGCAGAAGGGTTATTTTAGATCATATTTGTCAGGGAGAGATTCAGCATACTAAATCCCACAAGTCAGATGGAAGGCTTGCTAATGAATCTTTAAAGAACTGTTCAGGGTTTGAACCTGCAACCAGCAGTACCATAGGCAGGCTCCTAACCGGAAGCGCAGTTATGTTCAAAACACAACTGCAATCGCAAGTTTTTTACAAGCAGTAAATTTGTCTTAATTAGGTGAATTTATGTTCAGAGCAATTATTTATCATCTAATGCCACATCTTGACATATCCATGCCACGAAGAACAAATGAAAAGTTTGGTTCCAAAATGCAATATATCCATTTTAGTCATTTTGAGTAAATCAGCTTTTTCTATGTTGGCACCCATAGCATTTTATAGAAAAACACAAACTTTGACCATTAAATAATACACCATATAGTATGCATTTCTAATGACGAGTTTTTGCACCATGTGTAAGAAGCGCAGGACTATCGCTCTATGGTATTATCTCAATTTTTGTAATTTTGGCACTTATTGCTTTTTGGAACCAAACTCTTCAAATATCTGAAAAGCAGGGAAAAACATTACATGAAGAATCAGTTCATTCCTAATTGGTGAGATAGTGGACACATGGTTGCAAAAACAGATAACGGTCATTCCATGCCAAATGTCTGAATTTCAGAGAAACTTCCCACTTGACCATCTCAGATTTGGCTGAAAAAGTTTCAGCTGGTGCATTCAGCTCATGAACAGATATTTCCAAAATTTTAGCTCTAAACTCCTCATAGTTTTGTCATGAAAAATATTTTTGCAACTAAGTTTCAGACCTTTTTGAACAGCGATTTCTGAGGAGCCATTTTCACATGGCTATTGCAAGGCTGACACTTGCACGACTTTAGGCCACGATTTTGTCGTGGCAAGTCGTGCCATTTTGGGGCACGAACTGGGAGGCTCCCGCACTGTTCACGACGAGTTCACGCATAGTTCACGAATGCGTGCCCATCAGCATCCACATTGACACAAACAGGCACGACGAGTTCACGCATAGTTTGCGCATAGTTTACGCACTTCCCGCATTGGCACGACGAGTTTGCGCAATTCGGACGGTATCGTGCCGACTAGGGCACGCCATATAAAAAGCGATCTCTTCCTCTGGCCTGTCGGCTTCTGGCCTTCTCTTCCTCGTGTCTGCTTTGTTTTAGGCATGTAGTCTCTGTGATATAAGTTGTCTCTTCGCTGGCGATCTCTGGAATGGCGAGCAGTTCCAGGAAGCCCTATATGTACTCCCGCACCGACGCGAGCGCCACTGTCGCGCAGT
Organism: Gymnothorax reevesii; assembly: GCA_029721435.1. Lineage (NCBI taxonomy): Eukaryota > Metazoa > Chordata > Actinopteri > Anguilliformes > Muraenidae > Gymnothorax > Gymnothorax reevesii. The sequence continues at coordinate 128,605,932 of CM056575.1, read as the reverse complement.
AGTCGTGAACTGCTCGTGCCATGCGCAAACTGTTCGTGAAGTGCGTAAACTAGTCGTGAAGTGCTCATGCCATCAATGCGTGAAGTACACGTGACCGTGTCAGTGGGAAGGCATGGCCACGCTGCGACGCGCACCAATTCGTGAACACGTCGTGAACTACTCGTGAACTCGACGTGAGCTGTTCATGAACTATTTGTGGCAGTTTGTGACAGCCGTGGCATGGCGCGCACTGCCACGCACTGGCACACATCCTCCCTCATCGTCCCGAGTTCACGAACAGTTTGCGCATGGTTCACGACCCGGTTGCGAAATTTTGTCGTGACCAAAATTTTGAACATTTCATAATTCTCGTCTTGACATGGCACACAGTCACGATGGGTTTACGCACACTTCAAGCCAGTTTACGTCTAGTTTGCTCACTGGCACGACTCGAATCGTGCCAATGCGTGCCACAGAATCGTGCAAGTGTCAGCCTTGCTTATTTCTAGAAAAGTGTTTCAGCTAAATCCTTCAAATTTTCACGGGTGAAAATATTCAAGTAAGGCAGATGTGTGTCTACCTTCACAAGTCAGGCAATGGCTACAAGAAAATAGCCACTTGCCTGCATCTGCCCATATCTACTGTCATAGGAATCATTAAGAAGTTTAAAACAACTGGAACAGTGGGAAACAAGCCTGGACGAGGGCGCAAGGTTATTTTGCCATCACGCACAATGAGGAGGATGGTAAGAGGAATAAAAAGTTCTCCAAAGCTCACTGTTAAAGATTTGCAACAAATGGTAGCATCTTGGGGTCACAAAGTCTCCAAAACAACCACCAACCATCAAAACAACCAACCTTTTCTCACTCACAATCATAAACGCAAATGTCTGGCGTTCAGAAAGCGGTACTGGGACTTCAACTGGGACCGTGTGCTTTGGTCAGATGAGGCAAAGATAGAGCTTTTTGGCAACAAACACTCTAAGTGGGTCTGGCGGAACACAAAAGATGAGTATGCAGGAAAGCACCTCATGCCCACTGTGAAGTATGGGGGAGGATCGGTGATGCTGCGGGCCTGTTTCTCTTCCAGAGGCCCTGGGAACCTTGTTACGGTGCATGGCATCATCAACGCTTTGAAATACCAGGACGTTTTAAATCAAAATCTGGTGGCCTCTGCCCGAAAGCTGAAGATTGGTCGTCACTGGGTCTTTCAGCAAGATAATGACCCGAAACATGTGGCCAAATCTGCACAGAAATGGTTCACCAGACACAGAATCAAGCTCCTCCCATGGCCATCTCAGTCCCCAGACCTCAACCCCATTGAAAACTTGTGAAGTGAGCTGAAGCGGAGAGTGCAGAGGAGAGGACCCAGGTCGCTGGATGATGTAAAGAGATTGTGCAAGGAGGAATGGTTGAAAATCCCTCTTTCTGTATTCTCCCATCTTGTGAAACATTATAGGAGACTAGGTGCTGTCTTGTTGGCAAACGGGGGTTGTACAAAGTATTAACATCAGGGGTGCTAATAATTGTGGCACACATGATTTGATGTAAAAGAATTATTTCTTAATGTGGGATTTTTTTCCCACTGAATAAATGCACTTGAATTTAAGGTTGGATTTTCCTCTTTTTTCATTGTGGTGCTACATTGCCTGGCCAAAAAAAAAAGTCGCACACTCAAATATTTAGTTGGAACCCCTGTAGCTTTGATTACAGTGCATATTCGTCTTGTCATTGTTTTGACAACTATATGCAATGCCAGAACATTTCTTTTCGATCAGAAATGCCATGATTTTTGTCCAAGATCTTGTCTTCTGGACATAATGGTTGAACCACTCGGTGGTCTTGAGTACATCCCAATAACTTTTATTATGTTAAAGGTCAGGACTTTGTGGTGGAAAATTTGTTTGTGAAAATTATTCCTCCTGCTTGGTTTTGTCATTCATGGTTTTCTTTGCTAAATACAGGCCAATAACTTGCCCGTTCTGAAATACTGTAACATCGTTTCCACCATCAGGGAATGTGTTTTCCGACATGATTTTGTAAGAAATGAATAGCGACGCACTTGAGTCAGGGTTAAAATGATTATTGCCATCTGAAACATATTAATAACTGCAATAATGATCCAATTCTAGAATTTGTTCATTAACTTCCAAACGGTGACTTTTTTTTTGGCCGGGCAGTGTATATTATTTGCTATTTTTTTCCCCCCATGTTCTAGCATTATTAATTTCTAGATTATTCATAAGAGGGGGACAGAATTAGAATATACAATACATGCAACATATATCGGAAGCTGTATGTGCAACGCCAAATCCCTGTCTTTGAAATTTGGCTTTTTAAAGTCCTTCAAATAAGCTACCGCAGAGCGCAGAGTGAAATTTTAGAGCAACTTTCAGCACCCAGAAATATATGATGAACTTAACTGACACCTTTATAAGTACCTTTTCCTCAAGTTAGAGTAGCAGATTTTCACCCCTGAAAATTTGAAGGACTTAGCAGAGATATTTTTCTCGATTTAGCCATGTGAAAGTGGCTCTTCAGAAATTGCTGTTCAAAAAGGGCCGGAACCAAGTTGCAAAAATATTATTTTATGACAAAACTATGAGGAGTGGAGAGCTAAAATTTTGGATTTCTCCTATTAGGAGATGAATGCACCCGCTGGAATTTTTTCATCCAAATCTGAGATGGTCAAGTGGGGGACATTGGACATGGAATGACCCAAAATTCATTGGGCAAGGAAATGGTAGTCACACCTGTTTTGTAAGAACTTACAACACCTGATTTTGTTGGTGTCTTAATTCACCTGTTTATAAATGTTGTAACCTGAAATTATTTGTAAAACACAAAAATAAACATTATATATTCAAGCATATTTTATTATCCCCGCCAACACGAAGTGGGAGGGGGATATAGGTTTGACCTCAGTCCGTCCGTCCGTGCATCCGCCGAGAGAAAGGGGACAACTTTTCTCAGAAACTATTACAGGTAGACAACCAAATTTGGTGTGTAGCTTCAGACCATAAAGGCCTCGATGGAGTTTGAAAATAAGAAGCACACGGGGTGGGGGATGTTGTTGACCATGTCGACTTGTTCTTCATGGCACACATGGAGATTTTCGGTAAAATGTGGCTTTATAAGGAAAATAACTGCATTGAACATTAAATGCACACATTTACGACAAATTACAAGCTTATTAAAATCCTGCAATTGCCTCTGTGGTCAGTACAAATAACACAGTACACATGGTTACCCCAGGATTGTGTTTGGCAACCACAGGAAATCGAATTGATATCAAGGAAAATTTTGCAGAAAAAAATCTGATATTTGGCAGAACTGCTCTAGATATATTGAAGGATTTTGTGTATTTTTTAAATGGACGTCAATCATTCTGTTTTTGAAACTCTGATGTTTAGAGATGCTCTGTTTTACCTTGGAGACAATGACCCACATGGGAGCAAAAAAATCTTTTTTTCCTATCCTATTTTCTTTTGTTACATCACCCAGTAATACTTTAAATAAATCTAGTTGTATACTATTATACTGAGATATCCAATTTTGCACCTTTATCCAAAAAAGGGCTGTTACAGGACAGTACCAAAACAAATGGACTACTGACTCCGCTTCCTCTTGACAGAATCGACAGAGGGGTGATGGCTCAATTCCCCAGATATTTAGCATCTTTTTTGTTGCTAGAAACTTATATATTAGCTTGTATTGAAAATATCTTATCTTCGGATCAAGTGATGTATTGTAAAGAATTTTTAACACTTTATTCCATGGGACTGGTGTGTCGAACAAATTTTTCCAACTGTCTAGAATTTTATATGGTGTCGCGAGTAAATTCTTGATTCTTAAGTAAAATTTGTATATATGTTTATTAATCTTTATTCTCTTTAACCATTGTACCATCTTCATGAGGCAGACAGACTAAATGTCTTCCTGGTCCTTTAATAATTTTTGATTTCCAAGTATTTGGTAAAGCTCCAATAAGTTGATTATATTGTTGCAGTGCGCAGACAGTTCCATAAACGCAAGTTAATTGTCTGTAGGACATTATTTTATTTATCATTTATTAGGAGCAAAATTTTGTCAAAAATTCAGTTTCTGAGATTCTACGAAATTCGACGAAGTGTGTAGGTCAGCATTGCAAAATATTGTAATTCATTTTGAAGTACAGTGGACTTTTATAAAGAAAGTACAATGCAAGTGGACATTAGCGTTGCCAGTCAGATACATTTATGCATGGTGAGCTAAAATTTAAATAAAATGGAAATCCCTCTCATCTTCCCATTGGGGAGAGTGTGTGCATGGTTAGCTGTCAATTTTGCAGAATTTGAAGGAAATTTGATCAGCAAGTTTTGTTTAATTATTTTAACACATTTCCATCGAAATGCTGAGGTGAACTTCATACATTTCCCTCAGTCGCAGAATATGAAGTTATAAACCCATTTGAGGCCCCATTTTGGTGCAAGTTGCAACACTGTAGCATGTATCGGTAATTTAGATTTTTTTTGTTTTGTTTTAGTTTTTAACTTTACATGATTGCTGTTGGGCAATCATGTGGCACCTGGACCTTTGACCTAATGACCTTCAAAATCTAATTAGTTCAGCTACCCTTGTGGGATGTTACCATGTCAGATTTGGTGTAAATCCCGCCAGGCCTACAGTAAATATAGAACGAACAAGATACTTGTGATGGATGGTATGACGGGCGTAGTGATGGGACGCACAACTGGAAAACAGTATTCTTCCTGCCCAGGTGTTGGCGGAGGCATAGCATTAATTATAATTGATATAAAGTCAATAACCATGATTTTAGGCCAATTTTGTATTTTCTGGTTTAACAATTTTACTGCTGAAATCACTCATGTTTATGATAGGGCAACATGCTAAAATTGTAAATTGTGAAAAATCATGAGATTGTGTTCATGACTTTACTTATGAGCAGTATGGCAATAAAAGATGAGTGAATAAATGACAGTGTGAAATTTTACACATTAACCCATTAAAGACAAATCTGCTTCTGACTTCAGACGGATAGCACCTAAATGATTATGCACTCATTATTCAATCACCTTTACACAAATGATCACAAATAATGATTTTAATAATACTTTAAAGTATTAACTCATGAAAGGCAACTCATGAAATACTGACTGATATTACTTTAGTACATCAATGCATAAGTTTCTCAGTCAACATTTACTCATCAAAGCAAGTGAAAAACTTCCATTATATTTTTGAGAAAATGACCATCAGTTAACAAAATGAGCCATACATTGTGACCTCTTGACCTCTGACCAAAACATATTGTCATCGGAAGTGCTTACCCACAGGTTTCCTTTGTGATTGTGCTGATCAAAACATTAAAACATAAGTTGAATGTTCATACCCGTGCATATGACCAGTTTGTGCTTCAGTGCTCACCAAAACAAAACAGAAAAAAATTTCAATTAATAAATCCTTCCCTGGAAGACTGCTCCACTCAGACAGTTTTGTGCAGGGGGTAGGGGAGATACAGATGGATATCAGATTAGAGGAAAAACCAATGAGATGTTGGGCACCTAACAGCTTCAGTGTACCAACAACAGATTTTAAATGACTTTTCTGACTGGGCAGATGAACTTTCCTCCACTACCCCCAGACACCATCACTGCCATGGTAAATCAGTCAGGGCTCTGGCCATCTGATCCCAATCACTAAGCTCTCTTGAAAAGTTCCTGATACATTTCCCTCTAGCCATCTTCATTCAAAATCAGGTTCAGCTGGGTACACTTGTACAACATTTTTCAAATGACAGTGCATGATAGGATGTTAATTCTTTCATTCTTCCACGCAGTAAACCTGCAAGGAGGCATCCGCCTTCATTTTTCTTCTTAACTCATTGGGTATTCTTTCAATTTTCCACCTGTCTGCATGTCTTCAATGCAAAATTTGAATCCATTTGGCTCGGCCGGTGGGTGCCTGACCAAAACAAAAGGATGATAACAGACTGCGCCTTTCATGGTCAATGCTGTTTGGTGTATACCAAACCACTCTGTTTCGGCGACACCAGCATCAAACGTTGCCAAAGTTGCTGCAGTACTTACTATTGTCCACCAGATGTCCCAACTTATCATTCTCTTGCAATTCTAGCCGTGCAAAGTATGTTGTGCTCCTTTTTTGTCAAAGAATCAAGTCACCTTCATTTTGTGAGGAAAAACAAAAGGGTAAACACAATGGATATTCAGGGTATAATTGAAGTAAGTAGAATTATTCTGCAAGCGTCATTTCTTTTGAAATTGATTTTAAGGCCTTTGGACATGTAAATGCCCTAATCACCAGTTTCTGAAAGTTAGCTGTGGATTGCTCCTGACTGGGCAAAAACTGAGGGTTTTTTTTTTTTCCCCCTTAATGAATATTGGCTCAAAACAGAACTTGGACCAAGACTAGGTTTAATGTCCGGCCTCAAAAGATGGTCAAACACATTTTAGGAACTGCAAGCATCTTTCAATGTCTGTTATGTTCCGCCCTGAGCCTGCAGTCCTCCCCATGTAAATCTACTTCATTTGGAAATCAGTATTTTGAAATAATGCCTGTGATTCTCATTGCTATTCTGCCTCAGCAGCAATCACCAATATAAACAGCTGTTTTTTTTTTTTTTTAATTTGGTACTTATGTTTTAATGAGTAAATTACCCCTTTTAGCCACATGACAGACAGGGCAAACTCAAAAGGCGATGACATTACACATTTTTACTTCAACTCTGTTGAATCGAGAGGGTCCTAATTAGATTGCTGAATGCGATATTTTAGTTCTTTCAACATATCGCAGGTTTGCCTCTGTGACCAAAGGGGGGGCGGGGGGGGGTTTGGTCAAATTAATGGTCTAACTTGGCTTGCTCAACTCAACCACCTACAGCCTCTCACCCCAGGATATGCTGTTTGATTCAAAACCTTGAATCTTACACCAAGACCAAAGGTCTTGTGCACACAGGTGCTTGTAAAAGGATGACAGAGACGTGACTCCGGATTCCAAATTGACAATATTTATTCATAAATACACAGATAAATACAAATATAAAAGCAGGTCTACTATAATTATCACAACACCCCTAATCCAAATCAAATCATACTACAAAATCTGCTAAAACACCACAAAAGGGAGGGACAATGGCTGCCCCCAGAAACAAGTCAAACATTATTCACAATAAATTATGTGTTATTCTAGGCCACCAATAAAAAGTACCTTCAGAATCTTGTATAGAATGAATGGAAAAGGAAGAGTCGCTGTACCCACCGCGGGAGAAGTTGCCTTTCCTGGGTAAAAAGACCAGCACATCACACATGCTCCTGATACAGGTGCCTAAATCACACACACGCACAGAAAGAAATATGGGCACACACACATGCACTTCAAAATGAAGTGAATTTAGCAAATGCTGAGGTTCCAGTTACCACTAAAGTTACAGGAGTTCTCGGGGACCCAGATCCAGTGACCCGCCCTATGGGGGCAGCTCTGATGCTTCCTGTCTGAGAAAAGGCAAAGAAATAGAATTATATGACCTCAGGCTGGCAACTAAAGCCAAGAGAGAAACTCAAGGCAGACATTACCACTCCCTTGCTTCGTCACTACAAGGAACTACAAAAAAAAACCTCCCCAGGCCCACTTTCACTGGGCTGCTCAAAAACAAGTGTTTGCCGCCAACATGGCAATATCCCCCGCCGCCTCAATTTTGTGTGTCCGTACGGACGTACGGAGCCCAATGCAAATAAATAAAGCAAAGACGAAGTGTTTTGTAACACTAATATCACAATGGGCAAAGCAGCAGTGGCAATTGATAAATCCCAACAAAGACCTGGATTAAAACATACGTTCAATTTTGCATCAACTTCACACATACAAAACAAACAACTTATCCCTGTAACAGCATGTATCCCCCATAATAATGCAGATGGCAAGACAGCATATATCCATTTATTAATGCATAGCAATGCTATGTACTTCTCAAAATTTGATAGGGATCATAGAAATTTTATGAAATGACGTGCAAATTTGGTAACTGCCACTGATGAACAGTATATTGGATAAATGACATGCAGTCAGGCAAAACACATTTGCAAGTGCATTTAATGACATTAAATGAGCGTGCAGCCGCACACTTTTGGCTTTCACGAGCACTTCATGGTTTCACCTCTGTTTGTTCTCACTTTTCTTGTCAGTGTTCGTTTGATGTTTCGTTACCATAGTTAATGTCAATAACGGGTATAGCCCTAGCTTGAATGACGGCTTGACAACGTCAGGTCATGCTGCCAATCAGAACCCGGACGCTTGCAATTGGAATGTTGTTCCATTCTTCAACAAGGGCATTTCCAAGCTCTTCTAGAGTTGTGGGTTGTGCCCTACGACCGGAAATGGCGACCCGCAGCATGTTCCACACATGCTCGATAGGGTTTAGGTCCGGCGAACACGCGGGCCAGTCCATGCAGACAATTGTCTCCTGCTCTAGGAATTGATTCACCACCCTAGCACGATTAGAACGGGTGTTATCATCCATCAAGATGAAATCAGGGCTAACAGCACCAGCGTATGGTCTTACATACACATTGAGGATCTCATCCCTGTACCGTACCCCGGTCATCGTCCCTCTCCCCATGACATGCAGGTCCGTTCTGCCGTTCCTGCTTATTCCTCCCCAGACCATAATTGATCCGCCACCATAACGGTTGTGTTCGTTGATGTAGGCATCATTAAATCGCTCACGTTGTCTTCGCCACACCTGTTGCCCCCTGCCTGTAAAGTCCAAACAATATCGGGACTCATCAGTAAAGAGAACTGGAGCCCAATCGTTGTGTGTCCAAGTGACATGATCGTGAGCCCATTCGAAACGGTCACGCCTATGACGCACGGTCAGTGGGATTCGAACACATGGCGTTCTTGAGTTGAGGCCGGCAGTATGAAGATGATTTTGTATCGTCTGAGTGGATACCCTGAAAACCGAGGCGTTATGAAGGTCATTTCGTAGGGTGGTGGCTGTCCAGAAAGGATGACGTCGTGCCTGAAGTGTGAGAAAGTGGTCTTGTCGTTGTGTAGTCGATGTCTGACGACCACCCCCATGACGGTGTTCTGCTGTACCAAACGGTTGATGCCGGTTCCACGCTCTGTTCACAACGCTTTGGCTGACGTTGAGTGCATTAGCAACGTGACGTTGTGAGAAGCCAGAGTCAAGCATTCCGATGCATCTTCCCAATTGCTCTGAAGTCAATTGACGTCTAAGACGTTGAGGAGACATTGTTATTGCTTAATGTAATGCAAACAAACTTGGGAACTTCCAAATTTTCACCAACAAGCAACACACACGTCTGAGTTGAAATGGTGAAGTGTGAGTCAAAGCCAAAATGTGAGGCTGCACGCTCATTTAATGTCATGAAAGCACGTGCAAATGTGTTTTGTGTCTGACTGCATGTCATTTATCCAATGTATTGCTCATTAGCGGCAGTTACCTAATTTGCATGACATTTCACAAAAAAATTCCTATGATCCCTATCAAATTTTGAGTAGTATATAATGCGATAGCAAGAAACGTCTACCACTGCGTGCCCTTTAAACATTACCCACTCACAGGTTGCGTTATTGGTCCGTCCACCAACATAAATCTCAGAACAATCTGACATACAAAATGCACTTAGTCAACATGAAACAATGCAAAATAATTCAAGTCGTAAATGTCACGAATTAAGATGTAAGAGATACCTATGAGAGGGAAAACCATACGACCAGGGAGTGCTGAGGGAAATCTCAACTCGACTGGATCTGTTAAACATTTCAGTTGAGTTCACGCATACCAAACACAATTGAAATCAACATTAAACTGACATACCTTTCCAACAGTGGCATACGGGGACCAACTAACAAACAAAAAGAAAGCCAAAACCTGCAATGTCATCCGACGAGCGCTTTATATACAAACGGCTGGGGAATTGGTAATTAGTAATAGCTGCTCGAGAATCAAATGTCGGGGGGGGGGGGGTGGGGGGGCGTGGCGGTTCCGGCAGAGAAGACAACGATTGCTTGCGAAAGAGCATTTCCAAAACATTGCCACAACTGACAATATCTGCCGGTTACACCTCGTTATCATTTGCCTTGTCTTTGAGTGTTCTCATAGCACATCAATTAGCTAGTTTTATAAGCAAAGTGTGCACACTTCTAATAAAAAAAAAAAAAAACAGTATAGATCATCTCACTGCAAACAGGGGAGTTTATTCTTTATGTCACGCAATGCCAGTTCTGACATACAGTGGCTTAAGATGGCAAATATCTCACAGCATTAAAAGCATAATTAGGAAAAAATAATGGATCGACAACGTCCCCAGATTTCTGATGTGATTGAGGGCACAACTGTTCTAAGCCTATCAAGCATACCTCCGCCACGCCATTCATCTGTTCTTTTGGTCACAGAATATGTTCCGAATCACTTCCAAAATGAAATCAACTCCTCCTTGGACTGCCACCAATCATCCTGCCATATTGTCAAAACTTTTTGAGTTACCCGGTCAAAAATATCACACAGACCCGAGTGAGACAGATATATTTTCATGTGGCACATCCACTCAGTTTCTATGCCTGTATATTCCCTCTAGTAATTTGGTAGCAAGGCGTGCTCAACAGCTGAGAACCTACAACCTCGGAGTTAAAGCTCTTTTGCCAACCTTCGTCCGACTACAGGGAGTTTTAAAATGTACACGAAAGTAGCCTCCTTCATATTCAGGCCATTCAATGGATGACGATTACCATTACAAATTCCATAAGAAATTTAGACTGGCTGAATTCTCAATAAGTAAGTAAGTAAGAAAACAAATAAATAAAAGGCCTATCCAAATATTTAATGGTATCAATAGCCAGAGGAAAAATAATAAATGCAATGGCGTTTACCGTTTCTGGAAAATGCAAACCTTATCTTCAAGATGGACCGTCGAGCCTGGCACTGCAGCGAAATATTCGTCTTCTCGAGGACCGGATGAAGCCCAATAGGTCCATGATGAAGCCAGGCAACTCTTTCTTCTTCTTTTCTTTTATGGCGGTTGAACATGTCTTTCATTGGTGCATACCGCCACCAACTGTTCTGAATTGCGTGCAGCTGTATTTTAATAATGTGCTTTACTCAACAAAAAAAACTCACGCAATCCTATTACATATCCTTCTCTCCTTCAAAATATTTCACCAAGCTGCCAGGGTCTCCTTAATTTTCTAAAGTCTGACCACCACCGAATCCTCGTTCCAAAGCCAGGCAACTCCGAGTGATTCACCGCCTGAAGTGTCCCGGATGTAGTTGTGGGCGGGGGGAGGTGGGGTGACTGTGGGGCTGAGCTTCACTCTTGTGTAGAGCTCCAGTGTAGTGTGTGCGAGTTGGAGATGGACCGAGGGCGCTCTTCTGATTAGCCGAGCCTCCGAGCTACTACACCTACCAAGAACTATTGAAATACATGAGATTGGGTCGGTCAAAACAAAAAAAGAAAGCGAAACAAATTAGTAGCCCATATTTCACCTCCACTCCACACACACTAACACGGCATTGATGGTAATGTATGCAAGGAAACAACCGAGACTCAGTGATGGGTAATCAGCTCAATGTTTTATGTTCCGATTTTTCCTCTTTCCCTTCTCCGCTTTGACAATCCGCCATTTTTTTTACTGAAACCAAAATAAGTTACTTAAGGAAGCTGTTTTGACTGCATCAGTTTCTTGTCTTAAGCTTGTCGATTTTGTTGTTCGGTCTGCTAAAAAATGTCTTTTTCTCTTATAGGTGCAACGACCGAAGGGATTCTCAGCCCTATCAGGTATAAAGTGAAATAAGATTAAAGCTGCTTTCACACCGGACGCGAAACGAATTTTGCGCACGACAGATTACATTCAAAGTCAACGCGAAGACGCGAATACACGCGAAACGCATGTATTCGCGTCTTTGCGTTGACTTTGAATGTAACCTTTCGTGCGAAAAATTCGTTTCGAGTCCAGTGTAAAAGCAGCTTTAAAAAGGGGGGTTTGCTACTCTAGAGCAGGCTTTCGGAGCACCTACAGGCCTCAGTGCGGAAAAATAAAACGAAAAGTAACAATCGCCCTTTGCGCTCCGGGAACAGAGAAAATGAATTGTGCAGAAGAGATGCGCGTTACATTCTGTTTTGAAAGACGAATATGTATTTATTTTCGCCGTCGAATTTGACAACCGCTGTTTATTTTACATTAGCTATGCGGCTAGCGACATGGCTAACCAAAGGTTGTTGGCTAATTGCGAGGCCTGCTTGCGAGATGTATCCTGCGGAGCCAAAGCGCCGTAAAATTAATCGATTCGACATTTTTTTGCTAATGCATTTCGTAGAATATGAACGATCAGATAATGAGATTTTGTTTGCAAAAGATTTCGAGAACATTTTTGCTGAGGGACGAGAGTTAAAGGTGTTATTTTCGGAACGATAACGTTAGCCAACTTAACGTCATATTTTTTTTAACATCGATAATGTGAGACCCCTAAGTTATCCAACATGCATTGTAACGGTTAGAAATTTTTTGTCTTAATTTTGAAGATACTCAACAAAGGATTTATCTTCGTTATATTAGCTGGGGGAGGTTAATTATCTCTAAATGATAACAATCTGCGAGCTACATCGCTAACATTTTGTAGTTGAAATATGGCTATCTTCTCGGTGACGTAGGTAGTTGGGACAAAACGCGACTCGGTCGTGTTGCCTTAAGACAGCTCGGTTTTATGTTTGGAAGTTTATTTTTTCAGTTGTATTGTCTGCTGCTTTCTAAACAACAGCAGTGCAGCTACTCAATTGTCCCACTGAACTCGAAACTTATTGGTCAAAATGGGTGGGCTACAGGTCAAAGATTTAGATTATTGGCTTTAATTCACTGCCCCCACACTTCTCCAATCCCATTCGTCATGGTTCGGATGCTTTGAATTGTCCAATATTTTATTTTTTTTTTTAATCTTGCAGACTCTTAAATATCCCTCAAAGAGTCACCCCGGCAGTGACCATCGACATGAGAAGATGCGAGATTCTGATCCCTCTCCTCCGTGCAAAATGCTTCGACGGTCTGACAGTCCCGACAACAAACATGGTGACAGCGCAGGACACAGATCCAAAGCAGTTCACACACATCGGGGCAGAGAAAGGGATGGAGGTAAGGGAGACCACGTTTGGAAACTGTTCAGAACCAAAATGAATTCATTAATCTTAGAATGCGACCTGTTGCATTAAAAAAAATGCACATTAAAACTACATATCCTAATCCTTAGTAATGGGGAAACTTCCCTGTTATAGTGTACCTTGTGTCCACCTGTTGCAAAGTTGAACAATAGTGAACAATTTCTGACATCAGGTTGTTCTCCTTTGGGGTTGTCAAAAACCAGAGGTTATGTCAAGCCTATCCTGGTCTGCAAATGAAATGCCACATGTCAATTTGAAGGCGTACTCCTCTCAGAATAACCTATCCCATGACTTCAGCGACTGTTGGGGGGGAAGAGAAACCGAGTGATATTCTTTATCAATTCATGCATACCAAGACTATCAAGTTTGAGAAGATAAATTTTTTTATAGTTTAACGTCTAGCTGCCAAGATGTCCACCTTCAAATTGACATGATCTGAAATGCCTGCTTGACGAAGCAGTTATACTTCTTGGAAAGATGGGTCAAGACAGCTTTCAGAAAATTAGAACACTATTAATTGAATACTGGTGTTGTTTTTATTTCATTGCAAAACTTTGATTCGGAGTTGATTGCTCCCTCTCCTGTCAAAAACCACTTGCATCATTATTACTAGTGGGCTTTATGACCACTTGGCCTGTGGCCCATGACAGTCAAGTGGCCACTAAATTCGATGCAAGCAGTTTTTCTCTTGATTTCTTTAAAGTCTTGTTGCTAATGGAATTCATCAAGTTTTGATATTGCTTGTTAAATTTGCCGTCTGTTAAATTTGAAGACTGCATGCTTCCCATGTGAAAATGTCTTAATGTCCGTTCGTATTGGCAGCTGGAAAAAGCGGAGGTAGTTGTTTGTTAACGTAATATCCAGCCAACCTGAGAAGTTGTACCTGAAAGTTAATTTTAATCTTATTATAAAAGTATGATAATGCTGCATAACCTTTGGTGCATTCAGATGCTGAATATAATAAGACATCAAGACTTCAGACTTTATTTGTTCCCTTGCAGAATGTCATCCTCTCAGTTGCATACTCTCAGACAAAAAAAATAAGCATATCACATCCACAACTGCATGCACAGAAACAGAGCAACAGATTATCAAGTTAATACTGAAAGGGTAATTGAAGTAGATTAATAGTTTCTCATGAACCTGTAATGGTAGATGTCATTGCACTAAATAGCATTTACTGCTCATAAATAGCAATTACATGTGGACACCTGAATGGTCTCTGGTATCATCTTGACTTCAGAGAGCACCTCAAATTCATTTCATTCTCGTGCATTTTCTGTTTAGACCCTATTTTTGTGGGGGCTCAGTTTGGAGTACAGGCTACAAGGCAGCTTACTTTTTGTTGAGGTATTTCTCTGTTGAAATACTCATTTAGAACGGCTTCAAAATCTGAGGGTTTCCAGAGTAACTTCGTGAGATGCTTCTGGTCTCCTCTTCAGTATTTCCAGAAGCTGCTGCTCTGCATTACCTGCATATACTTAGCCTACTGACTTCAATGCAACCCTGGTTGACCGACTCTAGCTGTAATCCTGACAAATGTGCTCTCAGGCATACACTAGATAATGAGGGTAAAAAACTGAATATATATTTAATGTCATCATTCCCCAGGTCCAAAAAAAGAATAAACTTGTTTTATTAGATCAATGACCGCTCTCCTCGCAATTTGCAGTGTCATGAAGCGTCTGTTTTTAAAAGGGTTTGGTGATCTCCTGTACTGCCTCATGTTGACAGTGAGGTTACGACGAAATCAGGCAGTGTATAAATTTTAATTTTGCTTATGTACACCGCCACAGTGGATTTGAAACAAATAAATTTAGACGTGTTTGAACTCCTGACATTGAGCTTTAATTTATTGATTTCTGAAATGTATTGTACAAATTTTGTGAGCATTGCAACTGGCTGCTTGGTCATAGTGTATACATAGAGCCCACCCTCTTCTTAGGGGGATCAAAGTCATGGGATAATTCAATCTAATATTGTTAATTTATCATTTTGTACTTGTTTTAAAATCCTTTGCCGTCGGTGACTACCTGAAGTCTGGAAACTTTGGACATCACAAGATGCCATGTGTCTTCCGTGGTGATGCCAGGTCTTCATTTCAGCGGTCCTCAAGTCCTGCTTTTTCTTGGGGTGCTTAGCCTTCAAGCGAAACGCATACTTTGTTGTATTTAGAACTGGTGATTGACTTGGTCATGGTAGAACATTCCACATAGCCCTAATGTCTTGAGTCACATTGTAAGTATATTTTGGGTCATTGTCCAGTTGCACTGTGGAGCACAGTGCATTGAGTTTATATTTTTCCGGCATTCCAACGGAGTCTGATCAGATGATAAAACCTGATATAATTCCGTTCTCATGGTGCAATTACATCAATTAAAACAAAGGAACCCAATTTCATGGCTTACATTCATGCCCACGCATGGCCACATTTCACAGATGAAATGTTCCTTCAGCTTTCGAGCAGTCTCTTGTGTTCTACATACTCCTTTGTACTCCTTTCCCTTCCCATTATTGTTCCAGAGGAGTACAGGCTTATTTGTTTGTATGTAAACATATATAAAACAAACTGCTTGTTTTTGAGGCAAGTACATCTTGTGGTAAACCTTTTGTATTTACTCAGGTGAAGTCTTCTCTGGTGTTTTCACTATGAGGCAATAACACTCATTTGGCAATGGACGTTTCCTTCTTGAAAAATATGGGTCCAAGGATATGAGTGTAGTAATTTGTACACTGTTTACCTGATTGAGATGTAAATACCCTTGAATTAAAGCTGCATGACTGCAAATTAAGCTCCCACTCATTAAGCCTTCCCTGTCACGGTGAACGGGGGGCCATGCTGTTTTTTGGTTGTCCGGCACACCATCCGTCGCTTATGTCTTCTCTGCGCCGTCTACTGAAGTTATGATGTCTACCAAATAGAACATGACTCCCTACTGATGGGAGCTGAACTGATTTGATTTTGGAGGTTATTGGGTCAATGGTCAGGATGACAGAAGATCAGTTGTATGGTGGCCGAAGATCAATTTTAAGTGGTATGAAGCGATGGCAGGTGAGGGCATAGCAATCAACCGTGCATGAAGTGTGACTTGTCAAATTTCATCCCAACTGCTATAGTAGACATTCTGGTGAGAGGGTTGTAAAAAGAAGCAGTAGCAGAACATGAAAAGATTTAGGCCAGGAATCGAATCCTAGGTCGTGTTATTTGCATATGGGCCTTAGAATAGGCTGTCCAAGGAGCTGCGCCGCAAGGCTGTACCGAACACTTCCTTATACTCTCTCTATCTCTTAGGACTCTTTTATGCCTCCATGCTGGCTACAGCCATGGTCAGGGGCATTAGGTTTTCGAGTTTTCCATCCACTGACCCAATCTCATGAACGCGAAATTTCTGGCACGCATGACTGGAAATTCAAATTTGGCACAAATGTCTGCTTGGACGAGGATGGTCTGATTGGATTTTGGTGGTCAAAGGGCTCTGTCACTGTGACCTCAAGTCCATCTCATCCTCGTGAACTTGATATCTTAATTTTTTAAAAGTTTGATTTTAAAAGTTTGAATCGTTTGTAATGGAGAGTTGATGTTGAGGTTGTTGGACTCAGGAAAGGATCACGTTATTGGTTGATGTTTGATACTTAATATACAAAACTCAAAACCAGTGAAGGTGGCACGTTATGTAAATCGTAGATAAAAACATAATACAATGATTTGCAAATCCTTTTCAACTTATAGTCAATTGAATACACTGCAAAGACAAGATGTTTAATGTTCAAACTGAGAAACTTTTTTTTTTTTTTTTTGCAAATAATCATTAACTTACAATTTTAAGGCAGCAACATACTGCAAAAAATTTGGCACAGGGGCCTTTTTACCACTGTGTTACATCGCCTTTCCTTTTAACGACACTCAGTAAACGTTTGGGAACTGAGGAGACAAATTTTTGAAGCTTTTCAGGTGGAACTCTTTCCCATTCTTGCTTGATGTACAGCTTAAGTTGTTCAACAGACCGGGGTCTCCGTTGTCGTATTTTACACTTCATAATGCGCCACACATTTTCAATGGGAGACAGGTCTGGACTACAGGCAGGCCAGTCTAGTACCCGCACTCTTTTACTACGGAGCCATGCTGTTTTGACACGTGCAGAATGTGGCTTGGCATTGTCTTGCTGAAATAAGCAGGGGCGTCCATGAAAAAGACGTAGCTTGGATGGCAACATATGTTGCTCCAAAACCTGTTTGTACCTTACAGCATTAATGGTGCCTTCACATATGTATAAGTTGCCCATGCCTTGGGCACTAATACACCCCCATACCATCACAGATGCTGGCTTTTGAACTTTGCGCCTATAACAGTCCGGATGGTTCTTTTCCTCTTTGGTCAGGAGGACACGACGTCTACAGTTTCCAAAAACAATTTGAAATGTGGACTCGTCAGACCACAGAACACTTTTCCACTTTGCATCAGTCCATCTTAGATGAGCTTGGGCCCAGCGAAGCCGGCAGCGTTTCTGGGTGCTCTTGATAAATGGCTTTCGCTTTGCATTGTAGAGTTTTAACTTGCACTTGCAGATGTAGTGACGAACTTTAGTTACTGGCAGTGGTTTTCTGAAGTGTTCCTGAGCCCATGTGGTGATGTCCTTTACACACTGGTGTCTGTTTTTGATGCAGTGCCGCCTGAGGGATCGAAGGTCACGGGCATTCAATGTTGGTTTTCGGCCTTGTCGCTTACGTGCAGTGAGTTCTCCAGTTTCTCTGAACCTTTTGACGAAATTAAGGACCGTAGATGATGAAATCCCTAAATGTCTTGCAATAGCTCGTTGAGGAATGTTGTTTTTAAACTGTTCGACAATCAGCTCTCGCATTTGTTCACTAAGTGGTGACCCTCGCCTCATCCTTGTTTGTGAATGACTGAGCATTTCAGGGAAGCTGCTTTTATACCCAATCATGGCACCCACCTGTTCCCAATTAGCCCGTTCACCTGTGGGATGTTCTAAATAAGTGTTTGATGAGCATTCCTCAACTGTCTTTTTTGCCACTTGTGCCAGCTGTTTTGAAACATGTTGCAGGCAATTCCAAATGAGCTAATATTTGCAAAAAATTACAAAGTTTACCTGTTCGAACATTAAGTAACTTGTCTTTGCTGTGTATTCAATTGAATAGAGGTTGAAAAGGATTTACAAATCATTGTATTCTGTTTTTATTTACGATTTATACAACGTGCCAACTTCGCTGGTTTTGGGTTTTGTATTTTGTCAGAGTTGGGGGTGGGGTTGTTGGAGCCGGGAAAGGGTCACATATCAATCTGTCTTTGACAAAAACTCAGGAAAGAGAAATTTACTGCATTTTGGGCTTAATTACGATTTATGACTTGTTCTGTAGTCAGGGCTGTCTGTAGCGAGTGTACTTGCTGCGTTTTCTTTGCATTTGCTTCCATCTGTTGGTGAAACAATAGACATGATGTGTGAAGAGCTGCGATAATAAGTGACTTCAACGTCATTAAGCTCAAATTTGGATCACATTTGTGTAATATCTTGATTAATGGGGGATGGGGCAGGGGCAAGTGAAGGCTGCTATGCCAGGCAATTTTGCTTTCCGGCTCTTTGTTTTACGTTGGTTCAAAATTCAGCCAGTCGTTCAAACTTGTTTAAAAATTTTAGGTTTGAACTCATTTTGAGCCAGGCATTGCCAACCCAAGGTAAAATGCGAATTGGCCTGCTACCTCTTAGATCATTCTTTCTCCCAGTTTAAATATGCTGGACTATGCAGGTCCCTGTATAATAGAATTACTTATACAAATTTTGAATATAAAATGGGGAAAGTTCATCACACACACAGTGTCATGTAATCTTAGCTAGCAGTTACCTTCGCAGCTATCTAGGGAAGCAAGATTTCGTTACAAGTCAGGTAGATCATTATAACTGTTGTGAAAATGTATTTGCTGAAAGTTATTGTGTGACTACTGTTTTCTTGTTAGCATGAGTTCAACTTTCTGTTTATTACCCCCCCCCCCCCAAAAAAACGGGGAGGGCGAGGGTATATTGTTTTTGGTTCCGTTTGTTTGTTTGTTTTAACACTTGAGCAGCAACACTAATGGCCAGATTCACCCCAAATTGGGTTTAGGGATTGCCACTGACCCAGAATAGATGCCTATTGACTCAAGGAAAAGTAGGTCAAAGTTCAATATGTGCGAGGGGCAGGGTTTGTTGAGCCTGGCACCACATGTTCAAGCTAATTTGGCTCTCTAGCTACCAGTGTTCCAGTATCTAGCTACAGGTGCACTTATTCCCAATCAGATTGTCAGACATTGTATTCTTGCTAATAATTTTAAGTCGGGGCCGACCAAGCACTAACAATTTGAAACTATTCGCTCCTTCGAATGAATAGTCACTCAAACTAATATTCATTCAAAAGGGATTTGGTGAAAAAGCAATCACTGCCTTTGCTGTTGGGACTGCTGCCGCAGTCCTTCAGTCAGCATATTAACAAATCCTACATTCAGCTTTTGGCGAAATGTTCGGGGTTTAACAAGTTTATCGTTTTAGTTTTTTTAACTGTTCTGAGGTGTATGCAGTCATCCCATAGAAAAGATAGTTGGCAATTTCCAAGTACAAGACTGGAGGAAATGCGGGGTCAGCAAAACTAATCAGATTTTATGCATGAAGTATTGTTAATGGATTTCTCTTGGTATGGTATTCTCTGTGTGCTGTTGTCTCTCCAGCTTGATGACTTGATGGATTGGGTAACTTGAAATTGCATATTTATCCCCCGCAACAACGTTGTTGCGGGGGATATAAAAATGGGGTCCGTCCGACACGTATGCTGTCCAGGCTCTAACTTTGAAACTAATCATCCGATTCTGATCATATTTCGCATCGAGGTGTAAAACCACATAAAGGTGTGTCATGAAAAACAATTTTGAAAATAATTCTGTAATTTTTCACGTTCTGGGGCAAAAAGCGACAAATTTGGGGGAAATCTGTGATGTGTCGTGTCCGGGCTATAACTTTGAAAATAATTATCCGATTGCGATCATATTTGGCATCAAGGTGTAAAAACGCATTAAGGTGTGTCATAATAAACAATTTTGAAAACATCTTTGCAGTTGTTTGCGTTTTGAGTCAAAAAGCGTCAGATTTGTGGGAAATCTGTAATGTGTCCTGTCTTGGCTATAAATTTGAAACTAATCACTCGATCGTGATCATATTTTGCATCCAGGTGACATAAAGGTGCGTCATGAAAACAATTTGGTATAATTTCCCGAGTTTTCTGATGCATACTCTCCGGCCTATTTTCTTTGCAAGGAAATTCACAGCTTTGCGATTACTAGAGTTCTTTAGAAATCTAAATGCATATGAACATTCTCTATTCAAAAATGCAATGCCAGTTGCGGGGGATCTTGCTTGACAATGTCAGCAGCTTGTTTGTACTGTACTGCTTATCGTAGCTATACCCTACAAATGGTGTCTTGGTGACATCACAGACAATACATAAGCGTCTGACAAAGACCAATGGTTGAAGCCCACCTTGGATTTAGTTGTTGGACTCTGGAAAGGGTGACGTAAATTTCTAATTGGTTGATATTTGATTCTTCGCAGCAATTATACCGTTTGTCATAGAGAGTCAGGGGTTTGGATTGTTGCATTTGGAAAGGGTTCATGTTAATTGTTGAAGCTCTGCAAAGATTTTGGTTGTTGGACTTAAAGGCTGATGTGTTAATTTTTGAAGCCCTGCCCCTTTTCCGGGTAGACCAATATTTAATTCTTCTAATCAATTGAACGGTTTGGCATGGATAATTGGGAGTTGTGTTGGACTCAAAGAAAGGTCATGTTAACTGCCAAAGCCCATTCCTGATTGGATTAGCTTTTATCCTTCATTACTATTGAACATTTTGTTGGAAAGTAGAAAATTTGATTTGTCAACTTAGGAAAGGATCATATGTGAGTTGATAAAGCTCCTCCCTCTTTGTTGATTGGCTGACATTTGCTCCATCATAACGATTGAACCGTTTGTCATAGTGTTTGGGATTAAGCTCTTGGACACAGATGGTGGTCTCACATTCATCTGTGAAGCCTTGCCCTCTTTCCTCATTGGCTTTGCATTTCTACTTTGCTACTATTGATTAGTGTATTTTACAGAATGGAAAATGGTTGTGTTAATTGATGAGGCTGAGATCCCTCTGCTTACCTTTTTCCTGTCATAACTATTGAACTGTTTCCTAGAATATTGGGGATTGTGTTTTAAATGTTAGCTTCATTCTAATTGTGGTTTGGCTGCATCAAGGTGACTTGGTTTGCTGTGTAACTTAACATTCTACATCCCTATACTCAAATAATTTGGGATACTGCATAAAATGTAAATAAAGACAGAATGCAATGATTAGCAAATCACAAAAACCCTATATTTAAGTGAAAAATAGTAGACAGCATTTGAAATGTTGAAACTGAAAAAATGTTGTGGTTTTTAATAAATGGTCTGCTCATTTTCATGATGCTTTCAAAAATACACCCGGTGGAACACCTTTGAGCTAATTAGGTTATTTGGCAACAGGTGAGTAACATGAATGGGTGTAAGTAGTCTTTCAGAAGTTAAGATAGTGAGGGCTTCATCGCTATGTGAAAGGCTGCATGGGGAAATATTCCAATGATTTAAGAATATTGTTTCTCAAAGTAAAAAATAAGAATTTGGGGATTTCATTTTTTTTCCCCTCAGTACTCAATATCATAAAGATTGAAAGAATCTGAAGAAATCTTTGTGCATGGAACAAGGCCCAAAAACCAATATTGAATGGCAGTGATCAGGCCCTCGGGCAGCACTGCATTGAAAGCAGACATGACTCAGTGGTGGAAATCACTGCATTGGCTCAGGAACACTTCTGTAAACCATTGTCAATAAACATGGTTTATTGCTACCTCTCCAAATGCAAGTGAAGTAGAAAACTGTCCTGTGGTCCGACCAGTCAAAATGTGAAATTCCTTTAAAAAATATTGGGCAAAGACGTCCTTTTCTCAAGAAGAGGGGGAATGGCTGGCTTGTTTATCAGCACACAGTTTGAAAACTGGCATCCATGATAGTATGGTGGTGCAGTAAATCTCATGGCATGTGTAACTTGCCCATTTTTGAAGACAACACATGCTGAACAATATATACAGGTTTTGAAGAAAAATATACTGCCAGGAGGACGTAATTTTTAAGGGAGGCCTTGTTTCAACTAGACGGTGACAAACACCACATGCCGCATGTACAACAACAACGACTGAGTCTGGGTGCTAAGCTGGCCTGCCTACAGCCCAGACTAGTCACCCACTGAAGATATTTGCTGCATAAAAAGAAAAATGTCACAAAGGAGCAAGGCTTCCATTAGCTTTCCTTTCTCAGGCATCCCAAAACCCATAAGTTCCTTTGTATGGGGCTCCTGATCCAGATTTGGGGGTCCCTGGCTCTCGCTCAAGAATTTATGCACATCCCAACCTCTGCCATGATCAGAATGATGTTGGTAGTGCAGTAATTTTGTTTATCTCCTCAAGCCATTTGGTCACAACTTGAGTGAGAAACATTGATTTGGGAATGTATACATTAACTGACTGCTTATAATGTATAATCAAGAGTATTTGAGTCAATGCATTGTGTGAAATGATACTATTCTGATTTAATGAAATAAATGGCAAAACCAGTTATAATGTAACCGTCTTTGATAAAACTCAACAGTGAAACAAACATAAGTTGTCAACCACAGCCGAGTCTGCAGTATTGTGAACAAACTCTGATTGTTGGTCCAAACAATGAAATGAGAGTTCAGAGTTGTATACAGTCAGTCCCTGAAGGCTAATCGCATCCTGCGTACAAGGACACATTTGACTCTTGGCGATTTTTTTTTTTTTTTTTGAAGAAATCTGTGGGATACAACCCATGAGTTACAGGTTTGGTATCACGCGTGGTACAGCTTTCTTGCGTCGCAATTGGTCAGATGCTAATCCCTGGAAAACACAGTAACCGATGACCATCGCCAGCGTTAGTTTATTGGTCATTGTGATAATTTGCTAGCGAGCATGCTTGCGGTTTTGCCATAAAAATTTAAAACGTTTAACTGTAATTGTAGAAACTTGAATTTATTTAATAGCGAAATGCATTAGCATACTAGCTAGCGAATTATCATATTGATTTGAATAAATCCGTTGTAAATTTGGTTAGGCGGAACAGTATTTCCTTGCCTATAATTCCAACTAGGGATGCAAGATTATTATCAGCACGTTATCGGTATCGGCTGATATTGGCTTTAAGTATTGGACATCGGCCATCCACCGATATAAATAACTGATAAGGCCAAGTTAAAAAAAAAAAATATCGTCTGGGAGGTTGCCCAAAATTGGCGCGGGGCACTTTTTCTTTTATTTCAGCAATACTGGGTAATCTGGCAGTGTGAAAGAACTCAGAGTCGCGCCACTGATTGACTTCCTTGCTTGAGTGGTCACGCGGTTCGTGGGGAAGCGCTATAGTTCCAAATAAAAGCCACGATGAAATGATCTCCTATGGGACTGACGGCAACGATTGCGTTACTGAACGGTAAATATTAAACCACATACAATTGCCGCAAACACATTTCTCTTAATGAATTACATTATTTACAAACGTTTTATAGAAGTCATGCTTTTATAGTGACGTGGTGACAACTTAAATAAGTGTAATTACTGATGTGTGAACGGTAAGGCTACATGACACAATAAAATGAGCACAGAAAGTAATATAAACTGACCACAGCCGTAAGCCGTAAATCGTAACTCTTTAAATATGGTGTTTTCGGAACGCGCGAAGCGGGGGACATAGTATTCACGACCGTCCGTACGTCCCGAAACCTTGTCTGCGCGATATCTCAAGAAGTAAGCATCGGATTTTTTTCAAATTTGGTGTCAACATGTATTAGGGTAATGTCCCGGCGCCAGTCGAATTTGGTGACCTTCGCGACATTTTCAAGGTCACACCGAGGTATGATAGATTCTGACACTGAAATGCTTGTCTGCGCGATATCTCAAGAAGGAAGCCTCGGATTCTTTTCAAATTTGGTGTCAACATGTATTAGGGTAATGTCCCGGCGCCAGTCGAATTTGGTGACCTTCGCGACATTTTCAAGGTCACACCGAGGTATGATAGATTCTGACACTGAAATGCTTGTCTGCGCGATATCTCAAGAAGGAAGCCTCGGATTCTTTTCAAATTTGGTGTCAACATGTATTAGGGTAATGTCCCGGCGCCAGTCGAATTTGGTGACCTTCGCGACATTTTCAAGGTCACACCGAGGTATGATAGATTCTGACACTGAAATGCTTGTCTGCGCGATATCTCAAGAAGGAAGCCTCGGATTCTTTTCAAATTTGGTGTCAACATGTATTAGGGTAATGTCCCGGCGCCAGTCGAATTTGGTGACCTTCGCGACATTTTCAAGGTCACACCGAGGTATGATAGATTCTGACACTGAAATGCTTGTCTGCGCGATATCTCAAGAAGGAAGCCTCGGATTCTTTTCAAATTTGGTGTCAACATGTATTAGGGTAATGTCCCGGCGCCAGTCGAATTTGGTGACCTTCGCGACATTTTCAAGGTCACACCGAGGTATGATAGATTCTGACACTGAAATGCTTGTCTGCGCGATATCTCAAGAAGGAAGCCTCGGATTCTTTTCAAATTAGGTGTCAACATTCATTTGCGGGGGACATAGTATTCACGACCGTCCGTACGTCCGTCCGTACGTCCCGAATCCTTGTCAGCGCGATATCTCAAGAACGAATTGTCGGATTTTCTTCAAATTTAATGTCAACATGTATGATGGTGATGCCCCGGCGCCAGTCGATTTTGGTGACCTTCGCACCATTCTCAAGGTCACACCGAGAGATTGTCGATTTTCACACTTTTGGCCTTGTCAGCGCGATATCTCAAGAACGAATTGTCGGATTTTCTTCAAATTTCATGTTAACATGTATGATGGTGAGGCCCCGGCGCCAGTCGATTTTGGTGACCTTCGCACCATTCACAAGGTCACACTGAGAGATTATGCATTTTCACACAGATGGCCTTGTCAGCGAGATATCTCAAGAATGAATCGACGGATTTACTTCAAATTCCATGTTAACATATATTGGGGTGATACCCCGGCGCCAGTCCATTTCGGTGACCTTCGCGCTATTCTCAAGGTCACACCGAGAGATTGTGGATTTTCACACTGATAGCCTTGTCAGCTACATATCTCAAGAACGAATCGACGGATTTACTTCAAATCTTATGTCAACATGTATTAGGGTGATACCCCGGCGCCAGTCCATTTCGGTGACCTTCGCGCCATCCTCAAGGTCACACCGAGAAATTGTTCATTTTGACACGATTTCACATTTTGTGGCGGGGGACAAAGACACGTTAGTGTCAAATACTTGTTGCATAATAAGGTAAACTCGACACACAGCGCTGCAAAACATTGCTGCGGCCTTCTCAAGCCAGGACACGCTGGAATTAAGTCTCGGGGCTGTCGAGTTCTGAATGCAGTTTTGAGTGAGATTTTCTCTGGGGGGTGCATGATACTCCCGTTTTCAAAGGTGCATAGTGAAGAAGTACTATGTAGTAGGAAGTACATGTACTTTGTTACAGTATTTAAGATGCCTAGTTTTTTGAGGATTTGTACTTTAAGATTATTTTTATACCGGGACTTTTACTCTACTACATTTATAAGATAAAATATACTTTAACTTTGTTACGTTGACACTGGAAACTTAGTTACTCATTTCAAATTAAAATAGGAATTTAATTAATCCTTTACTGATTATCTGGATTTGGCGTATTCGAGAAGAACAACGGTGCTCGGCAGGGTATGTTGGTGCAGATGTGTCTGCCAGTGGACCTGGACCTGCAAATTTTTGCACAGTTACAATATTCTATGACTAGATGGCACACCAGGATCAGTTATTGAATATTCATTAGCAAGCCGGACAAGGTTGAGAATATGGTCGAATTCACTTCAATCCCTGTTTTTCAGGAGTTGCCTGAATAAAACTCCTCAGCCGTTCAAAAGCAGTTAGAAAAAAATTCTCTCTTGCTTCAGAAATGATCGTCGTCTCACAGGCTGATTTATAAAATACTAGAACGGGCACTCGGTAGAGCGCATACCTTCGCCGACGCCACTGAATCCCTCGCCACTGGCGTTGGTTTCATGCCGATCGGATAAAAATTGACCGAGATATGGCCGAAAGTCTGTTTTGACCTTTTCGTGGCCTTGACCTTGACCTTTGACCCGATCACTCCCAAAATCTAATCGATTGATCCTCAGGCCATGCCAAATCAACCCACCAAATTTTATGAAATTCCGTTTGGTACTTTTTGAGTTATTGGATACACATACAGACAGACACACAAACAAATAAATACACGGGGATCAAAAGATTACCTTCGTCAGCGAAGTCGCTGGCGAAGGTAAAAATTTAATTGCTGTGCAGTTGTACAATGCGTTTTTCACATGTTCCTTGTGAAAAGAGGTTATGTAAAATTGGTTGTGGGTATTGTCATGATTGTCTCAGGGAGAGCATTATCCAAGTCTGTTTTAAGTAGGATAGGATGCAAGTATCTTGTTTTGTTTAAAGGGACAATGTAACATTTACATTTTTTTTTATTTGCCAAAATCTAAGTCTGCATTCATATATATGTCATCATTGGTGTATTATGACCTCCGCTAATAATCTGATATATAATCGTAAATGAAGGATTTTAGACTCGTTTCTACTCGTTTTCTCGTTTCTAAGCTGGTAGGGTAGCGCCACGAGTCAGCCATCTTGAATCTGTTGCTGCCGGCAAGGGACAAATGGCACCAAATGCAGAATGAATCCGCGTTTGCCCTGCCATCCACTGCAGTGATTGAGACACTGGAGGAAATCAGGAAGAGAGGCTATCGAGGCGACTTTGAAAATCAGTACTTCTGAAGCATAATGCAGGACCAAACATATGCAGCAGCACAGGAGACGGAATCCTCATCCGCAAAAAAAAAAAACGAAAGCGAATTGAAAAGGCAGCAGACCGGCGTGCTCAAAAAACAAGGGTGAACATCGGGCTAGCCTTCCCCAGGTGGATGGAGTTAATGAAGGAGAAAGATTTTCTAAGGGACGATGAAGCTGCCAGCATTCTCCTCGACAAGTCAGCTGTTCTGCCTAAATTAGTCTAAATGCAACTTCTCATTCAGTTTTGTTACAGTGTTCCTTGTGATCATAAGCAGCATAATAGATCTGCGAAAATACTGCATCCTCATTGTTGCAGGTGGAACTGTATGTTTACGTGGTTTCAGTAGCTTTTATAATCGCGGTAAACGCTGGCTTTCGAAGCCTATTCGCTAGCTTTTACTGGCGGTGAAGCTGGTGGGTAGACTTTAGAAGCTAGAATTTACAGTGATTAAAAGCCGGCAATTATCACGATTAAAGCTACTGAAACCACGTTAACATACAGGCTCATAACTACGAAAGGTGCTTATGTCCTATACTTGAATGAAACGGGCAAATCAGTTCCTAATACGTGCTTAATTTTGTCATGTAGGACTAATGAATAAGCTATGCTTATGGTCCTGTTTTAACAGGTGGTGGCACCTTCTTATTTTCAGTGCATCAGTTTTCTGAGCTGGATCGGCAGACTTGGTTTTATTTTTCATTCGCAGCCAGAGTTCTTTGTCCTATTCGACGTTTCTGCTTGTGCGGTCTGGAAGGAATGCCATTATTGCACTTTATGACGTTGGCAGTGGCGCAAATCAAATTGGGGGTGGGAGTTGGTTAGCTAGTTCTCAATCTTTTTCCTTTCCTTGATGCATTTTTAATGATCATAATTGGCAACTGAAGACACTGTTTCTCTCCATATGCGATCTAACAGCGATGAAATCGTCAGATAAATTCAGTATACAGTGCTGTAGCCTGAACTGAGAATTGGCTTGCACAAAACATCCGTTATAAACAATTATTATACCCCCCGCAATCGAAGTTTGGGGGGGTATACTGGATTTGCTTTGTCCGTCCGTGTGTCTGTGCATGTGCAACCTACTCATCCGATTTTGAAAATTTTTTTTCTTGCTGGAAGGTCTATTGACTGTGGTACTGCCCGACTACTTGTTGTTGCGGGGGGTATCCTATAAGCCATGCTTACTGACTAAATCTAGTTAGTCCTGACCTGTTCTCAGTCATTTTCATAATTAAGAAAAGGTTCACTCCAAGAGTACTTCACGCTAAATCGGAGAGAACAAGCAGCACCTGTTAAGTAAGACGACAATCATTCATCTGGAAGCGTGTTTGCTGCATTTAAATCGACTTTGTTAAATTGTATACCTGTCGACTGTCACGCACATAGCTTGAGCCGCACGCTTTTAATGGCCTATTTAACTGCAGAGTGCTACATTTTTTATCAACCCATGCAATACCGAGAGTGAAAGGCGATATTTCATTACAATGCGGACCAGTTCAATCGAGGCAAAGCATTAGCCTTTTAATAAGAAAGTTATTTCTCTACTGGATTAAGCCCATGATTGCATCGCTGTTAGATCGCATATGGAGATAAACCATGTCTTCAGTTGTCAATGAAGATAATTGGAAAACGCCTCAATGAAGAGAAATGATCGAGAACTATCCAGGGCTAATTGTTGTCATCAAGGACGTGTCTGTGTCCCAATTCCCACTTCAATTTGCACTTCTGGATGCTGGTCCATGCAGCCGACTTCTTTTCGTTAGACTTCACTTCAGCCTTCCTGTCACAAATGACACCTGTCTGTGCTTTGACAGTCTCTATGAGGGTCCACCTCATCCGACATAAAATTTTCACAACGGTATCTTTTGTCCGTAATTTTGCATCTACAGGTGGTCGGGACACACTGCTAAATGTACACCTACTTCCCCTAATGCATTATGCAAGTAACAGGCAGAACAACAAAACGTGGTCAACTGACCGTTTGACATTACGCGAGTACAGCTAAACACCTGCTTACCTAGGGTGAGTGTAGTAAAATAAAAGTTTTTTGTAATGAGCGTTTAAAACTCTAGTTTAGCAATGTGTGAACAAATGTGTTTTAACTTGGTTCTAGCTCTATACGCGCAGATATAAGCACTCGTCAACAAGGACTTCGCGGTCAAGCTGATCGTAAGTGACGTGATCCCATGGGAGGCAAATTATTCCATAAGGAACAATTGAAAAAGGCACTAATAGATCAGTGAATAAATTTTTTTACTACTGCAAATGATCAATAGGCCTATATAATCTGTTATTTCTCTCTTATAAATTGTTGGTGCCTTTTTCCACGGCAGAGACCTTTTGTTTTATTATATGTATTAATTCAGGCTACGCGAACTCCAAGGGCACCTTGTCTCTAAGAGCGTTCTCGTAAGCTGCCCTGCTGCGGTTCTCTGCCTGCGGTTCCGTGCTTTAGGCTTATGTCATTACCAAGTCGGTAAAGTGAGCAGGTGTAACGACACCAGTGTTTTCAGTTATTGTATTTGATGAATGGCTTTGTTATATCGCGACTCGAATGCTTCACCTGTCTTATATGTAACGTTACAAAATAAACCGTGAGGTAATACAGGCTGTTGTGGGTTAACTTGGGTTGGATGACTGGTATGTATTCGGTAACTGTTGAAGGTGACATCCTATAAGCGTGCATGTAGCTAACACTTGCTTTGCTTTTTCGTGGTATAAAATTTTCAAGATGCACCTAAGTTGAGTTGTTTATTACCTTTACTTTGAATATCTTACACCGATTCATGGTACTGTTTTGCTTCTTCACGTATTATATCCAGGGCTAACTGCAATAAAGTTATGTCCGGATCTTATGTATTGGGCATAACCGTTTATCGCTGTCAGCCCTCTATGCTGGCTTTCGGTTCAGTCGTACCTAGGGGTGTCATGATTCGGTTCATCGAGAATCGGATCATAAGTTATGCGGTTTGATTCATAAATTACTTGTCTTGCGTTTCAAGATGAAATAAAATGACATCTAGATGTAAATACGTTGTCATTACTTTCGCGGAAGTGCATGTTATGTTAATAGTGATATGGGTCATGCTCAGTAAGGTTTACCCTGATTGCACCATTTTTCTCTCAATTGACCCAATTACTGTTTGCAAACACAACTGGCTGTGCGCGTATCTTGGCAACGGAAGTATGGCGAACCATAATAGCTTGTCAAGCTATGCAAGGGCATTTGCCACCAAAGATTGCAAATTCTACCAAAACAAATTTACTTTGACAAATGGCAACCAATTTCCAGATCCGTATGGAATCAGTGAGTGGGTAGATCACGTTAGTTAGTGGCCCAGTATTCCGTGGCCTGATGTATACAAAGCCCAAAACCAGTGAAGTTGGCACGTTATGTAAGTCGTAGATAAAAACAGAATACAATGATTTGCAAATCCTTTTCAGCTTATATTCAATTGAATACACTGCAAAGACAAGATGTTTAATGTTCAAACTGAGAAACTTAATTTTTTTTTGCAAATAATCATTCATTTAGAATTTAAAGGCAGCAACACATTGCAAAAAAGTTGGAACAGGGGCCTTTTTACCACTGTTACATCGCCTTTCCTTATGACACTCAGTAAACGTTAGGGAACTGAGGAGACCAATTTTTGAAGCTTTTCTGGAGGAACTCTTTCCCATTCTTGCTTGATGTACAGCTGAAGTTGTTCAACAGTTCGGGGTCTCAGTTGTCGTATTTTACGCTTCATAATGCGCCACACATTTTCAATGGGAGACAGGTCTGGACTACAGGCAGGCCAGTCTAGTACCCGCACTCTTACTACGGAGCCATGGTGTTGTAACACGTGCAGAATGTGGCTTGGAATTGTCTTGCTGAAATAAGCAGGGGCGTCCATGAAAAAGACGTTGCTTGGATGGCAACATATGTTGCTCCAAAACCTGTATGTACCTTTCAGCATTAATGGTGCCTTCACATATGTGTAAGTTGCCCGTGCCTTGGGCACTAACACACCCCCATACCATCACAGATGCTGGCTTTTGAACTTTGCGCCTATAACAGTCCGGATGGTTCTTCTCCTCTTAGGTCAGGAGGACACGACGTCCACAGTTTCCAAAAACAATTTGAAATGTGGACTCGTCAGACCACAGAACACTTTTCCACTTTGCATCAGTCCATCTTAGATGAGCTTGGGCCCAGCGAAGCCAGCGGCTTTTCTGGATGCTGTTGATAAATGGCTTTCGCTTTGCATTGTAGAGTTTTAACTTGCACTTGCAGATGTAGCAACTAACTGCAGTTACTGACAGTGGTTTTCTGAAGTGTTCCTGAGCCCATGTGGTGATGTCCTTTACACACTGATGTCGGTTTTTGATGCAGTGCCGCCTGAGGGGTCGAAGGTCACGGGCATTCATTGTTGGTTTTCGGCCTTGTCGCTTCCGTGCAGTGATTTCTCCAGATTCTCTGAACCTTTTAACAATATTACGAACCGTAGATGATGGAATCCCTAAATTTCTTGCAATAGCTCATTGAGGAATGTTGTTTTTAAACTGTTCGACAATCAGCTCACGCATTTGTTCACCAAGTAGTGATCCTCACCCCATCCTTGTTTGTGAGTGACAGAGCATTTCAGGGAAGCTGCTTTTATACCCAATCATGGCACCCACCTGTTCCCAATTAGCCCGTTCACCTGTGGGATGTTCCAAATAAGTGTTTGATGAGCATTGCTCAACTGTCTTTTTTGCCACTTGTGCTAGCTTTTTTGAAACATGTTGCAGGCAATTCCAAATGAGCTAATATTCGCAAAAAATGACAAAGTTTACCTGTTCGAGCATTAAGTAACTTGTCTTTGCAGTGTATTCAATTGAATATAGGTTGAAAAGGATTTGCAAATCATTGTATTCTGTTTTTATTTACGATTTGCAGAACGTGCCAACTTCACTTGGGTTTTTGTGTTGCCTGCGAAGCATAGCGGCGCACAGGGATCACTTTGTCCGGCGTCTGTCTGTCCGTCCATCCGGTAGTCACACTTTCAGTTGGTAGTCACACGCAGGCGACACGTGTTCACCTGAACACTCTAGTGTGTGTGTGTGTATATATATATACCCACCCATTTGATCCAGAAACCTACCGTGTACACTAGGGAGGAACTACGAGCATACAAGTCACTGGATGCTTATGACTGTGATATCTGCGGACATGAGCAGAATGATAAATACCATGACAGACTTGGAGTTTTGTCTCTCGAAATCAGATTTCCTTCCTAGTCAAACACAAGGGCATAAAACCGCCTTGTATGCAGAGATGCCATTACGTTTCTCCTCATGGTGGCATTTACGTTTCTGTGCAGTAGTCAGCAATTATTCAATCAAAGCGCACTGAAGAAATTCACTCGCGGAATTTAAGTCATTGTGCATCAGGTTAATCAGTTTCAAGTCCATTACGGTGGATTTCCCTACTACTGACAATGACATCGATTATGACTCGGGAATTCTCAAGCTTGACTTTACTGAGGGATTAAAAGCTATGGAACTATGTAAAAACATTTCATATGCTTTTATTTCATGAAAACAATTTAAACGATCATGAAACGCATGCATTGCTTCCAATCCCTGAGTAAAGAGAAGCACCGGAAGACCTACGCCAAATGCATGAGACTTGGCATCTCTGTTTATGATGCGTGGGTTATGATAAAAAATAAATATACAAATGGAAAACTACGTCCTGACAGCTAATTGTACCTGCATGGCAGGCTAAGTATTTTTGTATTGTTGGCTTGCTAGCTAGCGACTTTGACTGTGTAGTTGTCATGCAAACATGAAATCTGCTTCGGTTTACCATTATTCTCACATTTTATTTAATGTCTGTAATCGTGAGACCTGCGTCAAAAAATTGGTTACATAAATTTCGATGGAGCAAAGCCCACTGGTATTGTGACACGCGTCAATTTTTTACTTTTCGCCATTGCTCAATTTCCCGAGCGTCAACTCAATAGAAACGCATGTGTCTTTTAGGATAGCTATTTCGCTATTGCGCCTGGTCATGGTTGGTGGCACACGCATGCAGTTGTCGAAACCGATTTACCTACTTTTTAACCAAGTCGCAGTTTTGAGAGGAAATCCAATTATTTTTTGCGTATTTAAGTTATCAAGCAATCTACAGTTAGACAGAACCTAACTCCAGGTACGCTGGTAAGAATTTAACACTGCTAAGTTAGCTAGCTAGCTAATTTGCTGCTGGGTGAAGTAAAGTGAATCATAATCTTAATTTACTAGACAGTATTTCTTGTTCAATGTTCCTGGTTGCTAAAATAAACCAGTGAAAGCCTAGTAAAAGGACTGTTCTTAACTTCTAATTCTCAAGTAGACTACTGGTTTTTGTACTGTCACATGTGACATATAGTGATAACAGAAACTTGTAAGGTTTTTCTGAATGCATCTTTATTGCATGTTCTTATTTTGTTTATGTTCACTGTGAGTGACAGTGAGACTGGCTGAGCATTAGTTGCCAAAGTAAAATATCACTCTGTATTTTGACTTTGTCTGTAATGAAGGTGAATCGAACCGAAATGAATCGAAGGCCTTGAATCGAGATTCAAATCGAATCGTGGGATTGGTGAATCGTGACACCCCTAGTAGTACCAGTTCTATTAAGACATCCATGGTTTCATCAGCGTTGAGAAGGCTTTTTGATACACGATGGCTGCTGTAGTTGCAATACATGTTTAAAAAAGTGAGGCGCTAGAGTGCATTATTTGTTTGAATGTAATGCACAATTCCAATGCTGGATGGGAGTAATTCCTACACAATGTCCCTTTAAAAACGATTGTCATGAATTAATATGACATGCTTTAGATAATGTAAGTTGAAGTATTTTTCTTATTTTGCACGAGGAATGATTACTGACGTTACATTATTTTCAGCTTTGTCTTCTGTCTGCATTTGCCTGCGGGCCGACATGATGAAGTGTGTGCAGAATAATTCTGTATGTTAATTCCACTACAGAATTTAGATGATCTCTACAATTGCGTGCGGGGAAAAAAAATGAAGGTATCATTTATCAGCCAAATGAGTTGTAAAATATCGGCATTTCGGATATCAGCCAAAAATCCAATATCATGCATCCCTAATTCCCTAATGCAATTTCATCCTTTCTTTAAGCTACCAGAAAGCATGAATTGATTAACATCTGTGGAAACCAACATCTTTCCTTTTGAACTTGCTGGAGATGCTGTTTGCCATTTTTGATCAGCCCTTAGCCTGAATTACAACGATTTTAATCACTTTTTTTTTCTGAAAAATCTGCCCTGAGTAAGCCTCGGGGATCATTTGTTTGGTCTTTTGTATGCGTATGTGCGTCAGTCCGTCTGTCCCTAGCTGATCTCCAATTTTTCTGTGTCTGTTGCTTAAATACTTAGAGGTGTTGATTTTCCACTTACGAAAACTGGCTATTCTGTGTCTGAAAATTGCCATTTCCACTTATAAAATTGTGCATATGATTTTGTCTCTGCTTTTAGGTTTGCTTTTTATGCCCCCGTAAACAAAGTTTCGGGAGCATATAGTTTTTCAGCTGTCTGTCTGTCTGCACTTTGCCATGGCTATAACTTTTGATCGGCTCATGATAGGACTTCGATACTTGGCATATGCATTGCTTGTGAGAAGGAATTTCAGATGGGGTCATGACTTCATCTTGTGACCTTGACCTTCGAGCATGACATTTGGTGACAAAAACTTTAACATGGGCCATAACTTTTCATTAGCTAGTAATAGGCATTTGATACTAGGCATATGTATTCCTTAGGATAAGGCCTTTCTGATGAGGTCATTAATGTTGACCTTGTGACCTTGACCTTTAACCTTTGACTCATGACAGGCCTTTAATGGTTAGCATGTGCATGTTATGTACGGGGGCATCACTGTTTCACAAACACATCTTGTTTGCTCAAGGGGGCCGCCGAGCTGTCACGGAATTACAGTCCCATTACATTTTGGGTTGTAACTCTACAACTAAATAAGGTAAAATCAAGTATGATGTGTCATATTGAAGGTATTAACTTGTTCTTTAATATCATGAAGTGAAAATATATTTTTTGAGAAATTTTCATCGAAGAAACAAGCAAAAACTACTCCGTCACGGAATTACACAAAATTGACGTGGTTTTTTTAATGTTGTTTAACTATCCAGAAAGTGATGTTCCTATCATAGTTAAGTTATGAAACTTCAATATGTTAATATTTAAGGTGTTTTTTGTTAATACTGTAAGTTATAGAAACAAATATTGACTTTAACCCTGCTTTATGGCCAAGTAAATTCAAAAAGTCATTGTCACGGAATGCCAACAATAGTATTAATTAGTTTCAATGTATTTATTTCAATATATTATACATATATACATAATTATTTACATTTTTACAGTTTAGCAATATATTACAATGAGTTTTCCACTTATAATGACCAATCATAATACGCACTTCAAAAAAAAAAAATTTTAT
Source organism: Gymnothorax reevesii (assembly GCA_029721435.1). Lineage (NCBI taxonomy): Eukaryota > Metazoa > Chordata > Actinopteri > Anguilliformes > Muraenidae > Gymnothorax > Gymnothorax reevesii. The sequence continues at coordinate 128,570,312 of CM056575.1, read as the reverse complement.
CTCCATGTCAACATTGGCTTGGCGGCCCCTCAATTATTCAGTAAAATGATACAGGGGTATTGGTAGAAACCAGATTCATGAATAATTCAGTCTATTATTACAAGTGGTCATTCATGGTGTCAATTTTACTTGCCCTATACAACAGACATTACAAAGCAAGTCACATAAGTTTTAAAACACACAAACCACCAAAAATATTGTTTTTAGATCAGCTTTTTTTTTTTTTTGGAGAACTGAACCTCTTATTTCACTTTCTTCTCTACTTTTGTTAGCACGCCTTGTTTTAAGACAATCTAACAACTCTTAAATTACTTCATTTACGTCTGGTGCATGTGGCGAGTGTAACTCTTGTCCGGCGAAAGGCAGGGGTTAAGGCTCTCCTGTGATCTGGAAAAACCTTGCGAGTTTATCAGTGGCAAGGGTCTCATAATTGAACAAAAACCTTTAGATTTTGGACTTCTCCAACAAGAAAAAAATAATAAACTTGATTTTGACAATTCAAATAACACAAATGGCAAGTGTTTTAAGATTTTCACTGCTCTAAATTACAGAAAATGAGGGTCGAACTGTTTCCACCAAAAGTGACATACGTGCTAGGTTTTTCCAGATCACAGGAGGGCTGTTTCCCCATTCACAGCTGCATTTATTTGGTTGCTGGACCCACAATGCTGAGAGACTCCTTCCCCAGCCCTGTTACGGTTACCATGGATACCAGGCTCTGGTGGCATTGGGGTACGCGCACCACAGAGACAGCTGGTGCTGTCTGGGTTTTTGCCCCAGGGGCTTTTGGGGCGGGCGATTGGAATGTGGAGGTTTGCAGTTTGTTCCCCCCCCCCCCAAACCCTTTCTGTCTTCAGCAGATCACCCAACATATGTGTCAGTGGAGCTGTGATCATCACATTCTCCAATGGGATTTTCTTATGTTTTTCTTAGCCTTATATGCAACCCCAATTCCAAAAATCTTGTGATGGTGTGTAAAATGTAAATAAAATCAGAATTCAATGATTTGCAAGTCTCGTAAACCTGCATTTTATTCACAATAGAGCATAGACAACATGTCAGATGTTAAAATGTCTCACTTTTAACATTTCATGAAAAATATTCTCATTTTGAATCTGAGGGTAACAACACATCTCAAGGGTGGGATAGGGGCAACAAAAGGCTGGAAAAGTAATTGGTGCTAATCAAAAAACAAATGGAGTACTTTGCACCTAATTAGGTTAATTGACAATTAGTCAGTAACATGACTGATTATAAAAATGGGCGTGCAATGCACGGAATACCCCTCAGCCCGATGTCAAAGTTTTTGGAGACGCCCACCCGCCCAACCGCACGAAGGATAGCAATACCCCGTCAGCCTTGAGGGCTGAGGGGTAAAAAAGCATTTTTGAGAGGCAGAGTCTCTCAGAAGTAAAGATGGGCAGACATTCACCAATTGGTGAAAAACTGCATCTAAAAATTTTGGAACAATATCAGAAATATTTCTCAATGTAAAGTTGCGAAGAGTTTAAATATCCCACCATCTGCAGTGCCACCATCATTAAAAGATTCAGAGAATCTGCAGAAATCTCTGAGCACAAGGGACGAAGGCCAAAGATCAATACTAGTTGCTTGTGATCTTCCGGCCCTCAAGCGGCGGTGCATTAAACAGACATGATTCTGCTCTGGAATTCACCGCATGGGTTCAGGAACACTTCCAGAAATCACTGTCTGTGAACAGTTTGCCGTGCAATTCACAAATGCAAGTCAAAGCTGTATCATGCAAAGACGCCATATGGGAATGCGATCCAGAAACAACGCTGTCTTCTCTGGGCCAAAGCTCATTTAAAATGGACAGACAAAATGGAAAATTTATGATCAGATGCATTAAAATCTTTATGGAAACCAGGGACGCCGTGTCATGCAAACTAAAGAGGAGAGGGACCGTCCAGCTTATCAGCGCACTGTTCAAAAGCCTGCATCTCATGGTAGCAGGTTGCATTAGTGGCAGGGGCAATGGCAGGGCTATTCAGCATTATCCTGCGAGGGCTGGTGTGGGTGCAGGCTTTCATTCCAGCCCAGAACTTACACGCACCTGATGCTACTAATCAGTCTCTTTAGCAAAGACTCCTGGGGTTGATTAGTGGAGTCAGGTGTGCAAGTGCTTGATTGGAATGAAATCCTGCACCCATACCGGCCCTTTCTGGATAAGGTTGAATAGCCCTGCCCTATTGTGTGGGCAGCTTGCACATCTGGAAAGGCACAATCAATGCTGAAATGCATATAGAGGTAATAACAAGATAATGTCTTATCCAGTCTCTTTCAAGTGGTCTTGCATATTTCAGCAAGACTATGCTAAACCACATACTGCATCCATCACAACAGCATGGCTTCACAGTAGAAGAGTCTGGGTGCTGAAATGGCCTGCCTGCAGTCCAGACTTTTCACCAATAGGAAACATTTGGCGCATCATAACAGAAAATCCAGCAAAGAAGACCCAAATGAGCCGCGAGAATCCTTCATCAGACAAGTGGGACAATATTCCTCTCCCAAAACTCATGTGATTGGTCTCTGTACTTCCCAGACGTTTACAGACTCGTTTTAAGAATAGGGGAATGCAACACAATGATAAACACCACCATGTCCCATCTTTTCTGAGATGTATTGCTGCCATCAAATTCAAAAATTGCTCATATTTTTCATGAAATGGTAAAAAGTCTCACTTTCAACATCTGATTTTTTTCTATGTTCTATTGTTTATAAAATATGGGTTAATGACATTTGCACATCATTGTATTCTGTTTTTTTTTTTTTTACCCCTCAGCCCTCAAGGCTGACGGGGTATTGCTATACTTTGTGCGGTTGGGCGGGCGGGCGTCTCCAAAAACTTCGACATCGGGCTGAGGGGTATTCCGTGCATTGCGCACCTATTTTATTTACGTTTCACACACCATCCCAACTTTTTTGGAATTGGAGTTGTACATCCGCAGATTTAAATTCAAATGCTGGTTATGGGAGCGGACTATACTACTAATGTAGGATTGCTTTGTTACCAGTTCAGTGATTCCATTAACCATTAGCAATCCACGTTAGTCTGTACACTACGTTAAAATTAGTAAAATGAGATATGGGCATGTTTTGCTGGTCATGAAGCTCTAAATTTGAGTGAAGCGTTTGCTGTCAGTTAAGTGTTTTGCTCTGTATTCTGTTGGCCTTGAGCGTCTGGAAAGAGAAGTATTTCCTTGTGCTTGTGGCCAGGTTATTCCTGTAAGGCTTCCGGACTCCTCTTCAAAGTGATGCCATCTGCATCACATATGAATGGTTGGTGCTTGGCTGCCAAATATTACTGGGGTAACATGGTGGAAGGAAGGCACAGGAAGGGCCTGAAGAAGCTTCTGTTAATTCAACATTTTTTGCTTGATTCATTCCCTGAAAGGGAGGTTAATGATTCCAGTCTGCCTTTCCCATGTGGGTTTTGGTAGCACGTGCGACATGGAATGGTGCCTCTGTTTTGTGCTTAACGAGAAAGACCTTTTAGTTCTAAAAAGTTGCAAGATTCTTGTTCTTAGAAAAAGCTTCGCAAATAACATTTGTGCTATGAATTCATGGACAGTGGTCAGATTGTAATTTCTGTCTTAGTTGCAGAAATGTTTCAAAAATATGCTTTTATATTTCAGCGTGAGATAAATATTTTATAGGAACTTGGTAGCCTGCAGTTATTCAGGCCAGCTGACGAGGCAAATATAGCTGTTAATTGCCTTTAAATTTCTTGAAGTGATGATTTTTGTCCCTGTAACCAAATCTTATTTTTGATCCCGGTGTACACCGATGAGCCAAAACACTGACCCACGTGCTTTTTGCTGTTCGTCTTCCGCATTTTGTCAAAACGGCTGTGACCCGCTGCTGTATGGGCTTAAGACCTCTGAAGGTGTGCTCTGGTATCTGACACAAAGTCCTGAGCAGCTGATCCTTTTAAGTCCTGTAAGTCGCAAGGACAGCCATGGCAGATAGGCTGGAACAACAAGTCCAATCTCAAGATATTCAATTACATCGAGATCTGGGGAATTTGGAGGCCAAGGTGAAACCTTAAATGCCTCGTCGTGTTCTGCAAACCATCCGTGAACAATTTGTGAAGTGTGGCTGGGAGTCTTGCACATCTGAAAGTGGGCACCGTCATTGAGGCACTTGGTTATAAAAGAATATGACTGGTTTGCAATGATTTTAAGAAGGTGCCACTTGTCAAATTTGTGTTCTACATGAATTCCCTCACAAAGTGTTTCCCAGCAGAACATTTCCCACAGCATGATGCTCCTGCCAGTTTGTCTTCCTCCGACAATGCATCTTTTTGCCATCTCTTCCCAGGGAAACCGTAAACATGTACCTGACTGTGCACTTTCATGTGCTCCAAGGTCCAGCTCCAGTGCTTGTTTGCCAATTGTAGGTGCCTTTCATGGTGGGCAGGGGTTAGCAAGGGCACTTTGACTTGTCGTAACATCAATTGAGGTTTTTTAACTTGTGCCACAGTAGCCCTTCTACTGGTTTGGGCCGCGTAGAATACTCTTCATTACCTTTCGAGCCTTGTGCGCGTGATGCCCAGTTGTTGGTTCATGGTTTGTTTTTGTTTTTTTCGGTCCACTGTCAGTTGGCGCTCTCCGCTGCTTATCAAGAGCACCTTATTAGCCTTGCTTTTTGGGAGGTGCTCAGCCCAGTCGTCTGGACATAACAAATTGACCTTTGTGGACAGTGCTTTGGTCTCCATGCCTGCCCATTTATCTTGCAGCCAACGTGCATCACGATGAGAACCTACTGTGCTCACAGTCAGCCATATTCCAGACCTTGATGTGCGCTGCTACGAGAGAATCGATGTCATTTGCTTCACCGTTGTGTGGTCATTATTTTTTGGCTCATTGGCATGTGAATGTATCCTGTAACAAACATTCACACATACGTGCTGATGATGCATCTGTGCTCGCTATCCGGGATAGTCTGCGTTCTGTAAACCTCTGTCTAGGGCACCTGTACAGGGCTTGATTTTATTTTTTTATTTATTTATTTTGCCACTAGGCAGTTGGGCTTGAGAGAAAACGGTCACGAGCCGGCAGAAGACTTTACAAGCCCGACTGAAATTGACTGATGCATTACATGAAATTTAATCTCACAAGTACAAACCTAATTGAAACGCTATTTAAATCAAAGGGAGTAAATGAAAAACACGCACAGTTTAAATGAAACATTATTTTATACGTCTTGTGATCATACTCTCCCTGACCAAGTAGTCACCACCTGGACATAGCTAAGCAAAAATGAAGGGGCCTTCCATTGGATAATTACTTCCATGCTTAATTTGAATCAGCTGACAAGTTATTTAACTCTAACTGATGCAGATTGTAGGTCCTTATTTCTTGAACAACCATGTCAGATTGTGCCCTGTGGTTGTGTAAAAGGTGTACTGTTTCAGAAGGGACAAATTATCAGTCTGCATCAAGCAAAGAAGACAACTCAGGAGAATGCTGAAACTAGTAAAATTGGGTTAACCAATTAACCAAAAACCATACATTTAAATTTAGTTAAGAACTATAGCTTTTGATGTTTACTACCCAAGCATAATCATATAAGTGGGTAAGAAATAGAAACGTAATGTTGCGCTTAGTGGGATAATAACATTGATCTAAAGGAATGGTTACTCTCTGACTAAGCAGACGTGTTAAACCCATTGCAAAATCTGAAGTTGGCTCGCTCCCTTTACAAAACCCCAAAGGAATACTCTGTCAGAAAAAAATGCAGGCCTCGGATCTTGCTCACTCACTGTAAAGACACTGCCAGAGACAGAACAAGTGACTTTGCTGTTGACCAGCAGAAAGTAGTGAACTCTGAAGCCGCCTAACTTGTATTTAATGTGTTTGTAAATGCTGTTGGTGATTTATCAGATATTGCTAGCAAGCTATGAAACAGGAGCATTCAGTGTGAAACTACAGAACCGAATGCACACAAAGTAAATTTCTTATCGCCCTATTTCTGCAGAGTATACTGAATATGGGCGAATCCCCTTACTCTTGACTGCACATTTTCACGAGTTAAATTGCATGTGTGAGAGGCACCGCTCCAAAAACACTATTTCTTAGTTGGAAAATTAAATCGGGGCCGAATTGTTTTGTTGGTTCACTTTTAATTGCTTGCTCTTCCCCTAGGGAGTGTCATCATTTAGTGACTCCTGGTATTCTGAACAAGTTGGCATTATAAAGTTAAAGTTGAAATTCTGAACAGCTCCATCTAATTCTTTTGCTTTTGATATGCTAAAGTTTGTTACGATTGTGTTACTTTTTCTCCAAATCTGTGTGTTTGTGCTTCTGTGAATAAATGTAGCTAATGTGGCTAAACGCTTTAGCTCAGTCCTTTCATGAGCTTCAACTGCAATGTTATTGTTTACTACCCCGAAGAAAAACAAGAAATTATCGCATGCTTTTGCTGATGTTTTGATTTCTATCAAATGGATAGATGGGCAGGAAACCATACGACCAATCTGGCAACTTTACGCGAGAAATTAAGGCGGAATTTGTTTGAACTTCTATTGTATGGATAAAGACTAATTATACAGTAGGATTGAACAAATATTCAATGAAGATCATGCGGAATTTCCACTCGCTGGCTTGGCAGGGATTCGAAGCTTGTCGCCCAAAAAAACACTCAGTCGCCAAGGATCCGGGGGGAGTGCGAAGATGGAGCCCTGTTGTGTCAGCTGGACACTGAAATGAAATATTTTATGAAAAAGTATGGGTTTGGAAGAGTCCTGTCCCCCACCAGTGTTTTTATAAAGCCTCCGGGCAGCACAGCTATTTGTGTCAGTTTGATATCTAATGAGCGATAGTATTCTGTTGAGCATAGGGTAATGGCGTCTTTAAAATACTTAGTGACAAGTTTTTTTTTTTGTTTTTTTTTTGTTTGTTTGGCTTATAAATATGGCTTATTTGCTTTATTCTTGAAGGGACTGGTCTGCTCACTTCAGGCATGTACCACTGCTGGCTATGCAAGACACTGGCTGGGAGTTGACTTTAGCTTTGATGCTTTTGAGGCTCTTGGGCTTTACACTGCTAATTTGGTTTCCTTGGTTTTAATGCCTTTATCTATAAACTTTCACTTTGAAGTTGTGGAAAGGGTGTCCTCAAAAGACCTTTTCTTACCTTTTCCACCACTATTTTTCATCCCCATTATAGGGGGCCGCTAAGCTGTCACAGAATTGCAGTCCCATTACATTTTGGGTTGTAACTCTGCAACTAAATAAGATAAAATCAAGTATGATGCGTCATATTGAAGGTATGAACTTGTTTTTTAATAATACGTGAAAATATACTCAGCAACAAGAGTTTCTGTGACACCATTTATGTGTATGTTATAAATGACACGCAAAGATCTCAATGCAATCAATATGTTTATTTAACAGGAGAAACACTGACTTTTCAGTGCCAACGTCACTCAAAACGAAAAATGTCATTTTCATGCGTCATGAAGCACTTGTCTGACGTCTAACCAATTGTGACCGTCACACTTCAATACCGGGGGTGACTTCCTCGTGCCATGATGCAAGCAACGCATCTCCGGCGCATGGACCGAATCAGATGTGCCAGAAATTGCTGTGGGATGTCATTCCAAACCTGACGTAGACGTTGTCGCAATTCCTGGAGTGTAGCTGGCGGGTTATCCAACCGCCGCAAACGTCGATCCATCTCGTCCCAAAGATGCTCGATTGGGGACATGTCTGGGGATCTGGCTGGCCATGGCAGGACATTGACATGTTGTTGCATCAGATACTGCTGTACAATCCTTGCAACGTGTGGTCTGGCGTTATCATGTTGCAGCGTTATTCCGGGACCATGTTGCATCAAAAACGGTACCACCAATGGCCGTAGCACTTCATCGCGATATCTTTGACCTGTCAGATTTCCATCAATAACAAGCAAATCTGTTCTGTTTCTAGCCGTGATCCCTCCCCAAATCATGACACTACCACCTCCAAAACGATCAAATTCCTGAACACAGTTGTTGGCATAACGTTCTCCACGTCGACGGTATACACGTAAACGACCATCACATCGGTTAAGCATGAATCTTGATTCATCAGTGAAGAGTACAAGATCCCACTGACGTTGGATCCACCGTCGATGTTGTTGTGCCCACTGTAGACGCAGTCGTCGGTGTTGTACTGTGAGTATTGGACGTCTTGCTGGCCGACGTGGGACAATGCCAAAATGACGGAGACGGCGACGGATTGTCTGTGCAGACAGTCGCCTCAAACCAGGTATCGTTCTTGCAGTTATAGTTGCAGGTTGGAATCGATTTCGGAGATGGGTTGTTCGAATCCAGTTGTCCTGTCTGGGAGTGGTTACTCGTGGACGGCCGCTGCGAGGACGGTCTCTGACATGTCTTGTCTGCTGATGACGCTGCCATAAGTTCCAAATGGTGTTTCGGTGGACATTCAGGCGATGAGCAACTTCCCTCTGCGAGGTTCCGGATTCAATCATCCCAATGGCCCTCCACCGATCATTTTCAGACAGTCTTGCCATTTAGAGGGTAGAGTTCCTGATCCGAAATGGCTGTGTTTTCGATAAGTGATGCTTCCGTCGTTCATCAGGCACAATGTGAACATTCCAAAAATTCTCCTCTTTTTTTGCCATCCACAAGCATGATTTACGCACATTTTCACGTGCAAAGTCATTTTCTCGCATTTTCATGATTTCCATTTCAATGTTGTGTTTACGTGTACTGTTTCAGTCTGATATCACCATGTATGACAATTTCATAATTGCGTTATGAAAAATAATGAACAATATTGGTGTCACAGAAACTTTTGTTGCTGAGTATATATTTTTTGAGAAATTTTCCTAGAAGAAACAAGCAAAAACTACTCCGTCACGGAATTGCACAAAATTGACGTGGTTTTTTTAATGTTGTTTAACTATCCAGAAAGTGATGTTCTTATCATAGTTAAGTTATGAAACTTCAATATGTTCATATTTAAGGTGTTTTTTGTTCATACTGTTAAGTTTTATAGAAACAAATATTTACTTTAACCCTGCTTTATGGGCAAGAAATTTCAAAAAGTCAGTGTCACGGAATTACAAGAGGAAAATTGTCACGGAATGACAACAATAGTATTAATTAGTTTCAATGTATTTATTTCAATATATTATACATATATACAACAATTATTTACATTTTTAGCTCGCCGGGACGAGTAACGTCCAGAGAGCTATTGTCGTACCCCCGGCGTCCGCGTCCGTCCGCATCCACGTCCGCGTCCGTCCGCGTGCAGAAAAACTTTAACCTTGCCCCGGCGAGCTTGGTTGTCTTTCTGACAACTCTTGTTACAGTTTAGCAATATAATACAATGAGTTTTCCACTTATGACCAATCATAATAAATACATCAATTTTTTTTTAATCTCCTTGTCATCATTGGCTTGGCAGCCCCCTATAGGTATTCTCTGTTGTGGCACCCTTGGTGCCCTTAAGAGGGCATTGTGACAGCAAAATTCACCCCGAACTGCATTAGTTCTAATGCTAGTTTGTCTCTGTAAGATGCTGGGCGTGTGCTCTGTCTTGTAACACTGTAATGCACGACCAAGCAGAGATGTTGGAGTTCTCCCTGCTCAATTATGTCTCTCTCCCCCCCACCCCCCCCCACTCCCTTCCTGGAGAGGGGGGAAGAGACATATTGTTTTTGCCTGAATTCCCGTCGGCGTTGGCTTCGCCATTGGCGTCGGCGTTCTCATTTGTTTCCGGAGCATAATTCTGTGCTCTCTCACCAAAGAGCACCTTTGGTGCTTCAAGACACTTGAAATTTGAAAAAATTATTTCTCAAACTGTCTTTTTTTTTTTTCTTCTTTTTTTCCTACATCTGGCAATCAACTCACCTTTGCATTTTATACACCGTGCGAGTGCCATTTTGATTGAATTGACGGAAGTGGCTCTAGTGGAGGCGCTGTACTTTAACATTGGGTCTTATGGAGAATGGGCCAAATCGCCTGTTGAGGTTAAATGGTTGCAGATAGACAAAGTTTGTATTACAGACATATAGTTAGTAATATATGACCTATATTTTGGCTGTGTTGACGTTGACCTGAGATGACGTTGAAAGTTCAAACTTGAGGTCAAGCAAAATGTTACAATTTTCAAAAGTTTCTAGGCTTTAAAATATTGAAGGTTTGGAACATGTATGCATTGAACACTTAAAGGACGTCATGCATGAGCTTTCATTTGGTGAAGGCAAGCTACTCTTCAGTATGCTTTTGCTGATTCCATCTCTCTTTAGTGTTACTTATTTCATGACTTTGAGGGAGAGAAAAGAATTTGTAAATATCTGAATTTTGTGGAGATGTTTTTCTAACTTGCAGTTTTTTTCAGTCTCAGAGATGCATCTTAAGGATGACTGTGCTCTTTGTTGAGTTGGCTGCAGGAAACTGGATATTGACTTTGTGTGTTTGGTACAAATTTCTTTGCGTAATTACATGTTTTCTTTTACCTTTGGCAGGGACCAGCTATTCTCCGCAAGAAAATTCACACAATCACAGCACTCTCCACAGCTCCAATTCACATTCTAATCCAAGCAAAGCATCGGATGCAGTAAGTGTACCTTTTTTACTTGTGGAGGGGGTTGGTTATGTACCTTTTTTTTATTTGAATGGAACTGCTGAAGTTGTGGGGAATTAGGTCTTGATCCAAAACCGTTGAAGCTGTGTTAGGTTGAGCTCTGCCAGCCCAGCAGGGTTTGAACCTGAAATGAGGTTTGCTTTAATCAAAACCCTGCTCATAAATATAATCCGATTCTCTTACGTGATGAAATGACATGAATCTTAAATGGAAATGAGTCATTCTGTCCGTTGATCAGCGGGGGGAAAACTGGAAATACACCTCCCCCTGTGTTTATGGAGTCCCATCTGAAATACACCTCCCCGTGTGTGTACGGAGTCCCATCTGAAATACACCTCCCCTTGTGTGTACGAAGTCCCATCTGAAATACACCTCCCCTTGTGTGTACGGAGTCCCATCTGAAATACACCTCCCCCTGTGTGCATGGAGTCCCATCTGAAATACACCTCCCCCTGTGTGCATGGAGTCCCATCTGAAATACACCTCCCCCTGTGTGTATGAAGTCCCATCTGAAATACACCTCCCCTTGTGTGTACGAAGTCCCATCTGTAATACACCTCCCCCTGTGTGTAAGGAGTCCCATCTGAAATACACCTCCCCCTGTGTGCATGGAGTCCCATCTGAAATACACCTCCCCCTGTGTGCATGGAGTCCCATCTGAAATACACCTCCCCCTGTGTGTGTGAAGTCCCATCTGAAATACACCTCCCCCTGTGTGCATGGAGTCCCATCTGAAATACACCTCCCCCTGTGTGTATGGAGTCCCATCTGAAATACACCTCTCATCTGAAATACACCTCCCCCTGTGTGTACGGAGTCCCATCTGAAATACACCTCCCCCTGTGTGTACGGAGTCCCATCTGAAATACACCTCCCCCTGTGTGTATGAAGTCCCATCTGAAATACACCTCCCCCTGTGTGTATGGAATCCGATCTGAAATACACCTCCCCCTGTGTGTACGGAGTCCCATCTGAAATACACCTCCCCCTGTGTGTACGGAGTCCCATCTGAAATACACCTCCCCCTGTGTGATCGGAGTCCCATCTGAAATACACCTCCCCCTGTGTGTACGGAGTCCCATCTGTAATACACCTCCCCCTGTGTGTATGAAGTCCCATCTGAAATCAGCATGTTTTTCTGCAGAGCAGGTTTCACAGGGAGTGCCATCACTGAAACAATGGGCTCTGCCTGAATAAAGTGGTTTTTGTTTTTTATTATTACATTGTGTGACCAGAAGTGGGCCATGTCACGTACTAACGGAATAACAAAATTTAAATGCCATTACAGACCAGTTTTATGCATTTTTCACCCAAAATAAATCAAATGAACTATATGTGCCATTTTGTTGTTTTGAAGGACTTGGAGAAGACCTACACAAAGCCATTTAAATTTAAACAATCTTTCTTTGTTTTGGAGCTATGATACAAAATACACAAATTTTGTAACTCCGTTACTGCATGACCTGGCCCAAGTGTTGACGGGCAAGTTGTATCAGGCGAGCGCTATGTGGAACGGGGCTGCCAGAAGTCGCTCGCTCATCACGAGACTGAGCTCCCCTATTTACTTGCAGTAATGATGTGCCAATGTCCTCTGTGACCCGGGAAGAGTCATTCAGGAGTCACTGTCCCCCCACGTCATTCTGATGCTTTTCTTGCATGTGTTCCTCGGTCATGAAGCTTTTGTTTTTGACATTTTGCCTTTGTATTTATTTATTTTTTTCAATTATTTATATAACTTCTGGACTGACTTTCTACTATGTAGTAAACAAAGGGATGTCATTATTTTGCGGCTATATGCTAATTGCATCACACCCACTCCCCATTATTTCAGTGTCACAGTACCTTGAGAGCGGATTCCTCTGGGATTGTTTGAGTTACGTGAATATTTGTGAGTTAGAGTTGGGCATGTCGGTCTGTGTGTCTTCATTGTCTGCAGCACCAGGTCATCGGCACGTAACCTGGGAGTTTATACCTTTTTCATAACGGCAATTTTCACTGAACGCTGAAATGTTCGTGGGCATTTTGCGATTTCGAGCAACACGGTCTCTGGACCTACAGGCCTTTTTACCATTCTCCTCGGAGGAGTGAAATGCATACCAGGCCCCTCCTTCCCAAGGCAGTGTCAGCCAGTTAGCTGCTTTTTATGTTACTCTCACAAAAAACAAAAACTATACCATGAATGCTGTAAGCCACATTTCGGACGAGCTTCTGATTATTATATTAATTCATAATTAGAAAGGGATTATAACAAAAAATCTGTTGAGACTTCAGACCACTGTAATATTTTCAAAAAATTTTATGTTAAAGAACTCTGTGCTCAAAATTATTTTGTGTTTACATGCTCTGGCAAGAATCCTCCGAAGTCCGATTCGACTGAATCCCTGTGAAATGGTTTTTCTGCCATTTTGATTTGGCTACTAAAAATCGTCAGTTTGAGTGAAGCCATACCATGTTATCCAAATGTCATCTAATAGGTCAGTGGTTCCCAACCCAGTTCTATTCACACCTGATCCATTTACGGGCGTCATGCTGATTTGAAAAAGATCTACCTGAACAGGTATGCATGAATGTGCACTGGTCCTTAATTGGATAAGGTGTGCGAAAGTAAATCTTCAACAAAAACCTGCAGGACAGGGGGTCCTTGAGGACTGGGTTGGGAACCACTGTATTAGGCTGATTGGTGAAGAGAGGATAGCAACCAATTGAAGCACAAAACTAATGTTTTGATTGGTCTAAACATAGGAATTAAGGGAATGCCATGTGGCACTCTTGGGGATATAGGAGATAAAGGGATGGGCTGTGTGAGGGGAAATCCTGTTTTTTTTCTTTTTTTTTTAATGAATCTCATCCAAATTTTGGAAGATTTTAGGATAAATCTGCGCTTTTCCATGCATTTTTTTTATGCCCCCTCCCTCCAAAGAGGAAAGGGGGCATTATGTTGACACCATGACCGTCCGTCGTCTGTCCTTCGTCCGTCCGTTAACTTTTAGTTTCCGTGGGATAACTATAGAATCCCTCGTCGGATTGATGCCATTTCTTAATTGCATATTGGGAGTGGCTAGAGGAAGGTTCCTTTCGAAAAGCAGCATTGTGTGATATCTAATAAGGCCGCCACAGCAGCCATCTCAATATGGACTTTATCAACTTACAGGCGGGGGCATCTGCCACACTCTGCGTTGCTCTCTTATTTTTATGAAATTTAGTGATTTTGTTTGAGTTTTCACTATTGCAGAAGTCATGAAATGCAAAATTGTGGGCCGTTTGTTGCTGGAAAAGTCAGTCCTAGATTTTTAAATGTTTGTTCAATTTTGTGTATTGGTCTTCGTCATAATTGTTGTGAAAGCGTATTCATATGAATTCGCTGTCAACAACCCCTGATAACGTTCAGAAACCGTTTGCGCCAAATTAGTTTTAAAGACCAACAGCCAACAGGGAAAGAACACTTGGCTGTCCGACCAGTGGTGCAACTTTCACTCGCACTCACTCAAGTGAGTGTGGATGTCGGGCCAGACCACCTCACTCTAGATAAAATGAAGTTGACTGGAGAAAATTCGTCTAGTATTCATACTGTCGTAAATTTACAGCTTGCAGCTTATTTTTATGTGCATTATGCCAAGTCTAAGTTTGGGATGTATATCGTAATCGATATGACTGAGAGCTGCAATGCGAGCGGAAAAAATGACTTCTTTGCTGCTCATGCCCATCACTGATCCAATCGGCGAGAATTTCCTGCTGCTGCTTCTTGAGTGGCGAGCGAGGGTAAATCAAGGTTTTTGTTGTTGTCACCGCCAAAAACCCTATTCCGATGGGATTTTATTTTTTTTTCTTACAGGGGGATATCGGGCAATTTCTCACATAGCAGGCATCGTTTGTGATTTTATTCCCGTCGAGTTGACCCTGTTCATGTTTTTAATGGACGACCTCAGGGACTATTTTATTCATGTTGGATGTATGGAAATTGTCAAAGTTGTATTCCCTGTAAATTTTGACCACTATTGAATACCACTGGCAGTATTTGTTCAATTTATTTTCAATTGAGTACTCCGAGAGCACAGTAATGTGCCTTTCACTGATGCATCTGTGCACCCTGAATTGAGTTACTTGAATAATTACAAGTTGGAATAGGGCACGTCTCAACTATTTCTGTGGATTACAGTGTAGCTCGGTCAGCACTGAACAGAGTCAATGTATGGAGTTGGTTGATTCTTATTTGCATAGCTGACATGAAAAATGAAATGATTTCATTATTGGTTCTTAGGCAAAAATGAATATCTTGAGACCAAGTAAATTCAAACAGGAAATCAAATTGGTTTAATTGACTCTGACTTATTTTGTCTTGTGTATTTGCTTAGTTTTGAAAAAGCCTTTTTCTCAAGATTGTTCTTGACGCTTATGCCGTTACGCTGCATTATTTCACTGCTTACGGTCTGTCTTAGTCAAATATTTTTAGGCAGCTCTGTGAGTACCAGTTCACAGGCCTTCAATGCTCAGTTGCTTGCATTTTATCAAAATACCATTGTCTGAACTAACAAGTTTTTGGCCTAATCTTAAACTGCTACTGTGGTGTTAAGAGATGGCAATCAAATTTGGCCTCCACCCCCCTGCCCCTACTCGGCTGAAACTGAGGACGACTAATTTGAGTTTCTGCAGGTTTCTTTTTCATTTATGTGGCATTGTTTGTCATTACTGAAATCAGTGAAACACAATGGGCAGTAATTTGTCAATATGGTTGCAGAAAGCCAGGAAATTAAAGTGCTGCTCATTCTTTATTTTGAAAGTATGTGACAGTGTACAAATGGTGTTCACAATTGACTTTGATTGACTTTGCAGGATTTTTTGTAACCTCCATCTTTAGGATTCTCATCTTTAAATATAGTTTACATAGTTTTCGGAAACCCTCAAATTTGAAGGACTTGTCTTGTTATTAAGCACGCTCCCTCCGTCACTGTCGGGCTTATACTGTGGTATCATGGCCCGGGGAGGCCAAGTATGCTGGATATCAGTGGTTTGTGCCCGTGGCACTGGCTCCAGTTTTCTTATTGCAGGCTGCAAATTAACTTATTTTTAGGGCATGGCCACTTGGCCTTTTAAAATTGGGGCATCTTGGACAAAATGTAGGGCACCAAAGGCCAAAACCAAATGAACCAATTTTGCACGAGAAAAGGATGATAATGACACTGTATGAGGATAAAACTGTATAAATCAATTATTAGGAGCCAGTGCACAATCGTGACATTTTTACTCCTCAGCCTGCGAAAGTCGTGGAGGGGCATTGCCGTGGTGAGTGGTGTCTGTCTGTCCGTTAACTTCTCGTTTCTAGATGATGGCTTAAAAACACCACGGCCAAATGCTCTTATTTTCTGGTGGTATGTTGGGGGTGGTTAGAGGAAGCTCCCTATCGATTTCTGTCCCGCTACGATAATCAGCATGGCTGGCAGGGCAAGCGTAAGGCTGAGGGTCCCGCTCACGACAGCGGGATATTTTTTTGAAATTTAACTTTCTGCAATTTATTGATTGAACAATCAAGACCAATACATGACCTATAATGGGAAATTATAATGAAGAAGTGAATGCCTATTGATTCGATTTATATAATTGATATGGCATTGTAAGGATGGCAATATAAATGCAAAAATCCAAAACTTAAGCCGGCTTTGCAGCATTTATTTTTGCCATCTTTACAATTGTAGCTCAGCTGTGCATCGTGCCCAACAGCACCCTGTAGCCGCAACTCCTTTCTGAATATAGCGGGAATTCTCATGGCTTATTGCTTGGTGAGCCTCGCAAATTTATATACGCACATCTGTGCTGCTTCACAAGCTACACGAGCGCAGAAATTATAAAGACGTTGATATTTTACGTTGTCATTTATGTTCGGAAGAAAACGCTTCAGTTTCGTGGTGCAGTATATAAGTGTTATCGAAAATGCATCCAACTGTTGACTGTTACTAATTAGTCTGAGCAACTGATGCTACCCGGGAGAAGAGGTTATCAAGCATTGAAAGGTGAGGTTTCCGAAGGCCTTTGTTACCGCCAGCACTAGATGCACTGCACTGGCACACACTGAGTTTAAAGTGCTTGAAAGTCTGAAAAAAAGATACTGAAGCAAGACCTATGTCATTTTGTGGGCTTAGTGAGCAAATAAAGAAAATGCAAAAATAAAAAAAATCTGTTGGGAATTTTTGGAGAAAATACACTTTTTCATCGGCACCCAACTTGAAATCTTCAAATTGACGTTAAAGGGTTAAAAAACTTCTGTGCTTTGGTGATGTATTTCTGAAAGTCTCCTCTGCAGGGTTGTCTTTCAAAAGAATGTGAAAAATAGTAATTGTCCATCTCCTTTCTTTAACCCTCACGTGGCAAAAATGTTCTATCAAGCTTAATGAAATGCTTAGACATGTATACTATTGTACTCTTTGACGGCTTGCTTTAAACGTAAACCAAATAGTTTGTTGCTGCTATCCTTTATCTGACGCCTCTCCCAGAATGTTGAGAAGTCGGCTTGAACTGCTTCGAAAGCTTGCACAGAATATCTAGCCAATCCACAACCATGGCACTCTGATGTGGAAGTTGGGTGTGCTCAAGATGCCAAGTTTGGCGTAGGCCTTGCCGAAGTTGGCAACAAGGTCTTCCCATCCACTGTGCCCAACCTCTGTTTATTCTGCTTAAACAGAGTCCACACAGCCTAACAGAGGTGTCCTGCTCTTCAGAGTCTTTTGGACGCCCTCTTTTGAGGCTACCTTGTATCTGCTTGGCCTTGAATCCATTGTCTTTCGCCACTTGGCAAATCAAACAGTCACAAGACTGAACTCTGGGGCTGATCAAATGCTGGCCTTCTGTTACCTTTTCCAGTTGGTACAGACAGTTGAATTTCTGGTCAAGATTACCCTGCCTCATCTTATAAACCTTTGTTTTACAAGTGTCACAAAGTGATGTTGGTAAACGGCGGTCATGTACGTCATACTGAGGTATTATGTTATCCTGAATTGTTTTGATGAGGCGAACTTTACCCACAATGGAGAAACTCCCTTTACGAAAGCAAAGCAAACTCTTGAGCGTGCTTCGCTGTGGTCCATAATGGTAGGACCTCAGTCAAGCAAAGTACCAGCTTCCACATGCTCTGGCTTTTATGAATGTAAGGTTATGCAACTAAGCTGCATTAACTGCCAAGTAGGAATAATGATGAAAACGACATGGGCATTACTTCCACTCCAGCTGAGGTAATGAATGAAAAGGCCCATTATACATGATGTAATCAGCTGCCAATTGTTCCGACCACACAAAAGTAGAGTTTTGGACTATTGGACTAAGGCTGACCAACATTTTGAGCAACATGATGGGTTATATTCAGGGATTTAATATTTTCATATTTTTGACATTCGGTTACCATGGTAACCATTTTGTATTTTCACCAATCTGACCCTCTGGTATGATTAATAAGTCAAACTATCGAAAAAAAAAACATGATTGCTTGCACTTATTAACCCCTTTCTTAGGATTTTGCAATTCAAGATGACTGCCACATGAATTGATTTTCTCTGAAAATTCCCAACAGTGTTCTTTTTTTTTTTTTATTTTTTTTATTTTTATAATTTCCTTAATCTGCTCACTAAGACCTACAAAATGACACGTCTTGTTTCAGTAACTTTTTTTCAGACTTTCAAGTACTTTAAACCCAGTGTAGGCAAACATTGTTAGCGAATGCTCTCTCCAGGTCACTCTCAACATTTAGTGTCTATCTAGGAAAGTAAGTTATACGGCCATCGTTTTCACCCTGCCCAAAAAAACCCATCTGTACTTACACCTATAGTATTTAATTGCTTGTGCTTACAATATAATACGAGCTGATTTTTCTCAAGTCGAAAGGATGTATGGTTGTACGATAATAGCCTTACAAACAGTGATCGTATTCTTGAGTGAGCGAGAGTGGCAGATTTGCGAACCTTAAGACTGCAAAGGATGGTTCCTCCTTCATCACGTCCCTGAACTAATTTCTTTGTCGGATAGGGTGAGAGTTAGGATTGGAGCAAATGAATGCCAAAGGAGAAGGTGGTGTTGGGACAGCCAATGAAATTTGTTCGGGCCATGGTCAAGGTGGGGCCTTCCTTTGCCGTCTGGGTGTGTCGGTAGTGGCACGAAGTGCTCAGAGGTCCAGCACAGCGAGATGACCGGAGCTGCGCAGCTCAGTGGCTGTGCTGTTGTGTCAAAAATTGCGACTTTGGGTAATTTTGGGCACCACGGCCACTTGACAAGGAAAGCTAAACTGGCAGTTTGAGTAGTAGGGCATTATGGCCACATGGGGGCAGCCGCGGCAATTGCCGCTCAGTCATATATAGCGAGTCTGGCCTACTCCAAGGTTTTGAACGTCTGCGCTATCTTGCTATGCTGGTTGGTTCTCAACTGGTCACGTGTTTTATGGACGCCATGTTTGCTACCATTAATCAATATTCATCCCGCGATCCCCATAGCGAAGTGTCGGATATGAGGTAATTAAATTCAATAAGTTATTCAATTATAAAATTATTTGTACATATATTGAATTATTTCTTTATCCTGCTTTCTAAAATAAGGATATGATGTTAACATTTACATGCACAAACGCAAAAACGGGATTCTCTAGAAACCCGATCATACCGGGATACTGAAATCCATGTAACTAAACGCAGTCAATAGACAATACATTGCAAATGCTCATTTACTGTCATGCCAGCGGCATTTAGATCTTCCTTGAGTGGATGTGTCATTTGAAAGTTGAAGCTTGCAACAAATGAAAAATTTACTCCTTTCTTAAATTTCTTGTAATTTCTTGTACACCAAGAATGTTTAAACGTCGGTCAATTCGCAGGCATTGTAGCATTGCGCTAACTCCATTACACTTGGTATTCAGTTTAGATACATATTAATAGCGTGACAAAATGCAGAGCTTTTTTTTTTTTTTTTTTTTTTTTTTATCAAGTAGGCTACTAGAGCTATGTGAGGTGAGGTCGCAAGTGACCTTTCGTCAATTGGCTTTCGAATGGGAGCGCTCGGGCACTGCTATGATCACATCAAAATCGCTATTTTTAAACCACCAAGACTCGACGCATGAAACTTTGCTTGTAGTATCACCAGGCTCTCTACACATGAACTCAAGCATTATGTACATTTGTTTGCGTACAAGGACTTTACTTAAATACCGGTTTTAACACTGGACTCGCCTAAGGCAACAACCTGGAAGACAATGCGAGGTCGGTCCCGTGCTAACAAAAACGTCTTTTAAACAAACTTTGTAGACGAACAATGTTCGAGTTCATGTGTAAGGACCCTGATAACATGACACTTTGCTTGTAGTATTATGTCGAGTCTTCTTAGTATTTTCAAACTAGCGATTTTGATGCAACCATAGTATCCGGCCCATAGGGTTAAGCCGTAGAATCATCTGCCGTTGGTAGCAAACATGGCGCCCATGATTAGAGTTGGCCAGACTCTCTGTACAGGTGCTGGTCAACGAATTAGGATAATTTGATATAGTGCAATCGTAAAATTTTTAAATGCATTTTTTGTGCAGAAAGCAAATCAGGTGTTCACCGCGCCTGTCCTACTTGTTAGAGAAATCACAGAACTCGCTACCTGTAAAAAATTTGCTCAGCTGAGCTTTCCAAAAGACCCATTTTGGCCATTTAACTGTGACACTGTTGTTTTATTGAATTAGAATAATGGAGAAACTGTTTCACTGAATTAGAATAATTTTTATTATAATAAGAATCATCACTTTCTCAGTATTTTGTGGCTGCCCCCTTGGCTTGTATGACTGCCTGAAGTCTCCGCGGCATCGATTTGACCAGCTTGTCGCAAGTTTCTGCACTCACTGCCTCCCAGGCTGTGGCGATGTTCTGCTTCAGTTGGTCCAGCGTAGTCGGCCTTCTGTCGTGAATTTTCCGCGTAACGATGACCCAAAGGTTTTCAATGGCATTGAGGTCAGGCTAGTTAGCCGGCCACGCCAAAACTTCAAGCTGTTTTTCGGTGAACCAATCTTTGGTTGACTTTGGCGCATGAGCCGGTGCAAGATCCTGTTGAAATATGAGGTCTTCTTCGCCGAACTGTTCCTCAACAATCGGGAACGTTTCCAGAACATGTTGGTATACGGCAGCATTGACAGTCTTCGTGAGGATGCAGAGTTTCCCTACACCCCGAGCGGCCATGCATCCCCAGACCATAACGCTCTGGGTAGAGCTGCAACTATCGAGTATTTTTGGAATCGGGTATTCTGTCGATTATTTCTACGAGTAATCGAGTAATCTAACGAATCTTACTTTTTTGTTTTTAAACAATGAAATCAATTGTGTACAATGGAATATGAAAGGCTTTTTAAAATGAACAAAAAATTGCGGTTTTTCCTCAGAAAAAGGTTTTTATTTTAACAACTTTCAAAGTTGAAACCATTGCTGGCTTAAGAACTAAGCCAATAAAACAATCTTAATCTAAGGCACTAAAAATAATTCTTTGATATGTAAATAAAAAATGAAATGCAATTCAGCAGTGAGCAATTCAAAGTGGTCTTAAAATTCAGCATTTCAGTCAACAATCCAAAGCAGCCTAAACCATTAGGCACAAGAACTAAGCCGATTGGTATGAATTTGGCAAACGTGTATAAGAAAGGGGACAGAGAGAGAGATTAGCTCTCCCTGTATAAAAAAAATCAAAACATTGAACTTCTCAATGAAAACTTTAAAGTTTAAACCATTGCTGGCTTAAGAACACAACTCTTCGCCTCATATGAACTATACTGTATGTGTACCTGTGTGTGTATCAGTGTTGGTGTCCCTATCAGTGTGGTGTGGACAGCCGCATTACTAGTCTGACAAGTATGAACTATGTCGTCGTGGGTGACAAAAAAGGTGTTTAATACAAGTTTATCTGCGGACACCAACAGGCTATGCGTAACCTAGACGCTCCCCCCTCCCTTTTTTTTTTTTTTTTTTTAAATTGCGCTTGACGTGAGTAACTTCCATGCCTCGTTACTACAGACTAACACCACAGGCTATGAATACTGTACGTTTTAACAGGCGCTAGTGTTAATATCAATCTTAAATGTACGTTTGTAGAAAAATGTACTTTGTAGAAGCTCCTCCCGTTGGAACGGTGAAGTGAGTGTGTTTTCTTTTTAGGTGCTGCAGCATTGACAATGTGCTGTTGTGATAAGCCAGGTCGGCTTTACAGTAAACACACTGTACCGTATTTTCCTCCCTTCGAAGTCTGAAATGGTCCCACACTTCTGACGTTTTCTGTCTTTGCCCTCTATATTATCTGCCATTGTTACCGGTAGGTAGAGCGCTGAGCAGCAAATAAAACCTCTCGGCCCGCCTTGGATATTTTGAAATGTCCGTCAATTACAACAGTCTGAGTGAAACACTTACCGTAGGCAACATATTTTATTTATTTTATAATTTCTCTTAAACGGGTTGCGATCAGGTTTGCCTGATTAACAATCAGTTTATTAACTGAACAGCCACCGCCAATGCATGACACGTAATAATTAACGAATGACAAAGCGATTATCTGTTGGCTAGTTGATATAATTGATGTGACTCAGCAAGGATGACAATCTGCAAAAAATCCGTAACTTTCGCTGACTTCGCGGCGATTACTTTCGTTATTATCACTCAGCTGTGCGTCTAACAACGCACTTCAGCCGTCACTACATTCAGACGAGAGAACGGATTCTCTTGACTTGTTGCTCAATTAACCTCACGAACTATTTTACGCAAATCCAGACGTAGGCGATTGATATTTTCCATCGTCATTGATGTGCGGAAGTTAACGCTGTATATATTCGTGGTGCAAGGTATAACAAGGCTTTCAAAAATAAATTAGATTCTCATCGATTCCAGCAATCAGTCTGAGCAACTGTTTCTATTCAGGGAGGTAAACTGCGAGAGGTGTCTGTCATTGAGAAGTGAAAGGTGAGGTTATTGCTGGCCCTGTGTTTCTGCCGACGGACCGTCACTGTACTTTATAAATGTTATTTCTATATGTATATTGAAACAGGGATATGGCCTATCTGAACAGCGCTGTAGTTAACATAGAGAATGCCGCGATGATACACAAATTAAAATATAGAGTAACGTGACTTTAATTAAACGGAGCCTCGAGGTAAGGAATTTGCCTCGATTATTTTTTGCACTCGAATTACTCGAGTAATCGTTGCAGCCCTAGCTTCTGGGGAAACTTGACGGATCTTTTCACGGCCTCGTGGTTGTAGGTTTCGCCACCACGACGCCAGACACGAGGACCTTGGTCACCGAAGGAGATGCAAAAGCGTGATTCGTCACTGAAGACCACTTTCTGTCAGTCTTCAGCGGTCCATTCGCCGTGTTCTTTGGCCCACTTCAGCCGTTTCTCCATTTGTTTCTTGTTCAGCATCGGTTTTACTGCTGGAACGCGAGATTTGAAGCCGAGGTCGCGCAGACAACTAAGTGGTTGATCTTGAGACGTTAGTGCTGGTCTGCTCGTTCCACAAGTCGCTGAGCTCGGAAGTGGACTTGAACCAGTTGCTGACTGCGATATTTTCGAACGCCGGAACAGTTGGTCCGCTTGCTCCAGTCTTTCTTCAGAGCTTTGCAGACGGAAGACTGGCTGATGCCGAGCTGCTCAGCAATTTTAGTTTGGGTCAAGCCTTGTTGGCGAAGGGTTGAATTTGAGCCACTATTCCGGTTGAGAGGTCGCGCTGCTGACCCATGATTGATTTTACAACTTAGAAATTGTACTCAACCCTGACTTTATACTGCACAGTGAACACTCTTCACAGAAAACGAAAATTCAAGCACTTATTCTAATTCAATGAAATGACTTATGAATTATTCTAATTCAATGAAACAACAGTGTCACAGTTAAATGGCCTGAATGGGCCTTTTGGAAAGCTCAGCTGAGCAAATTTTTTACAGGTAGCGAGTTCTGTGATTACTCTAACAAGTAGGACAGGTGCGGTGAACACCTGATTTGCTTTCTGCACAAAAAATGCATTCAAAAATTTTACGATTGCACTATTTCAAATTATTCTAATTCGTTGACCAGCACCTGTATATATGGCTCTGTTGCCGTTAGGCCGTGGTATAATTCATGTGCTGTTATTGTAAGTCACAGCTCACAAAATCTCTCCACGCCTCCTTGTCTGTTGCAACTAAAGGCCAACTTGCTGATCATGTATTGCCAGTTGTAGCAGAAAGTAAACCTGGTTTGGCATCAAATGGCCTCATTTTATTAGCTGAGCTGTTGTGAATGTCACTCAAGTACATTTTCGCAGTAAAGCCAGTCAAAAAATTATAATGCAGTGGAGTTTACTTTTCTGCTCATATCTCCTGACAGAGGCTTGGGATGGAAAATTAAATGAACTTGGTTAATTGAAACAACCAAGCCTCCAAGCATTTTAAAATCCATCATTTTCTCTGCTTTATGATGGTGGAATTTGATGTAAAGATAATTGCTGGCTTCTGGGTTAGCATTTCCTGGCACTGGCAAATCCAGTGGGTCCGATGAATTGAAAGTTCTGTAATAGATGCAGAGTGCACGGTCACATTGTTTAAAATGGACAACAGCCATTTTTTTGTTCTGTCTGAATCCTGAATAGTTTGATAATTAAGGGGCTCTATTTTTTTATAATGTTTCCTGCCTGTTAGCTCACTGGCAGCGGCTAGATGCGTTTAGATGATTAATGAAGGTAATGGAGTGTTAACTTCTTAGTGCCTGAAACTGATTGGTTTGCCACCTTTTTTCCATCGTGCCTCATTGCAGCCCCCGGACATAGTTGGGCGGCTACTACGGACTCGTACTTGTCTCCGCCACCACCACTGTCCGTGTCAGTATACTTCCTTGTGAACACTGTACAGGCTTTAATTTTTGACCAATTACTTTCATATTTGGAATTGATGTGTTGTGACACCTGTTGATTTTGGTTGCCATGACGACAGTATTGGCTGAGTAATGCACAAATTTTTGCTGAAACAGATTTCGTTGTGAACGAAGTTCAGGCTGGAGAGGCAGGCTTTCGGGGGCTACACCCATGTGGTCGCGGGTGACCAGACTCCAGTTTCATGGATGAGATTTCTGAAGCTGTTCACTGGCTGAGATGCATGCTGAAGAACTGTTTACCAAAAAACTGAGGCCAAAGAGGCTAGATTTTATTTTGCTTTTACATTCAAGGCGAGGTTTCTGCTTAAAGTTCTCCAGTTTGGTTTGAATTAATTTCTCTCTCTCGGGCTTTGGAATGATAGATCTTAACTGTGATCTGAGTGAGTGGGCGGGGGTATTGCTGGCCTGTCTGTCATTGGCCTGCCGCTGTCCCTCTCCTGCAGAGGACTTGCAGCTGCTTGAACTCGGGGAATACCCTCCTACCTGACATGGTCTGGGGTCATGTCATGGGCACATTGATTTCCCGGTCTCTGCTCTCCCTGGTTGAATGATATTACTGTAGTGAGAACATGTTTGTCATCTTTCTGCACCACCATTAGCTGTTTATTTTTCACTCTGCAGCCATATATTCCAAATGATTCCAGTCCTGCTGGGCCTCTGCCAGTGGGCCGTCCTGAAAACTACTGACAAATGAGCTCCTCTATAGTCCAGTGCTGCAGAATTCTGTCACATTTGGTCCTTAAACCAGTTAACTGATGGTCTCCAATGGTCATTTAGACCCTGCACATCAGGGGCCTGCAACCATGTTCTTATTACTCCAACCCAAAAAGAAACACCTTTTTCAACTGCTGGAGGTCTTCGCTCGAGCTGGTTATTACTCTAGTCCTGTTCACCGAATGGGTTTAACATAAAAACCTTCTGGATGTTGCATCTCCAGGAACTGGGTTGCGAATGCGGCTTCAGGCTTAACGCATGGCTAGCCTGATCTCCAGGAAAGCGAGGCTTTCTCACTGCATCCCATTACCTTTCAAAATGTCTGTCTTGAGGTTTGACCAGTGGCATGAATGAATGATCCAACTGGTCTGTGAAACCAAAAAGCTGATGTTAAATACTTGATACTACTTGGTTACATTTGTAGTAATTTTTTTTTTTTACTTTTTTTTTTTAAACAAATTCTATGCTGGTTTCGCTCTGTCATTTCCTTCATTTTTGAATTGGTCATTATCTTTCAGGTGAGCAGGTGTCCTCAGTTACACCCCTGATGACGCTATTAATGCATCTGTCCTTTTTTTGAACAGAAATAATTTGCTTTCTGTGCACATTAACATCCTAGCAGTGATTGTAATGTAGACTAGTAAGCTCAACATACTCACGGAAATGGTATTCTTCATGGTATGCATACTGACATTGTGATTTAAAACGTTTGGTACTTTTAAAAGCTCCCTGTAAACCATTCCATGATTACCACTGCGGTTGGAACAAAAACCAGCATACAGGGGAAGACCCTGGAGCCAAGTCTGAGAGCCGCTGCCGAGATGTAACGATGTGATGGACAAATGATCAGAATTTTACAGCCTTGTCCCATGTTGGCCACTAATGTTACTCCATCAATGTGCGTGATGACCATCCAGGGGTGCGTTTCCCTAAATCACAGATGCTAACTTACATAGTTGGGGCCCATTGACTGTGAATGGACAAACTACATGAGTTGCTAACTTGGTTAGCAACCACGCTTTTGGGAAACACCACGGTGTTTTTTTTTTTTTAAAGCCATTTCTACAACCTACTAGGCTGAACACTTAAGCAGTCACTTGCATTTTCTTTTGGGAAATGAGTGGCTCTAGTTCGAATGAAGAAATGGGCTGATTTATTTCTGGGGTTCTGTGGAGGTTTATCCTCTCGGTGCTGCAGCTTGTCAGGAAAAGTAGAAGCTCATCTGACTCTGAAAAGCAGAGCTGCCAGTGACTAATTAATTTGTAGCTTTTAAAAATGCAAGAACGAGCCTCAACACTGAAATTATTAATCTGGAGAAATGGGGTAACTACTCAATAAGAATGGCAGTGTGCCATAAATGTGCCTAAATTTACTTCCGTGTCAGGGTTAGGCGTTCCATCTCGCTGGCCGCTTTTTTTCATCTGCATTTTTTTTTTCATTTCATTTTTGGAGTGACATCACCACCACAGCTGAAGCCAGCCATAGGGTAAACTGAGGAAAGTGACTGCTCCCTGTCGCCCCTTCGTGGTGTTCTGTATGGGTTTCTTCATTTACAGTCAGGGGTTTTTGCCTCAGTTTTGCTTCTAAATCCCCCTTTTTCTCTGCCTCGTCTTCGTTCCCTTTTTGTCTCAGACCTCCTTCGCAATACATTAGGAGCCCACCCGCCGAATTCAGCAGATTTCAAGCCCTTGCGTCACATTGGATCAGTCTCAAATCTGTTTTTGCCGCCTCCTTTGGTTAGAAGTTATGTGCGCTTGTTTTTATTCATTCAACCTATAACTGAAGCCCGTTCGTTCCACAGCCTTATGAGCCTGCTGATGACTGGTCCGAACACATTAGCTCCTCTGGAAAGAAGTACTATTACAACTGCAGGACGGAGGTGTCGCAGTGGGAGAAACCCAAAGAGTGGCTGGAGAGGTAGGATTTCACGCCCTTTTTAAATACATTGAGCATTGAGGGGAAATTGTCTGCATACGCGGGGCTCATTGTGTCTTTAATTTCTCTCTCTTCTCTCTTGGTCATTAGAGAGCAGCGGCAGAAGGAGGCGACCAAGGTGGCAGTGGTCAACAGTTTCCCCAAAGACAGGGATTACAGGAGAGAGGCCATGCAGGCCACAACCACCAGCGGCTTCACCCCCGTCAGTAAGTACAGGACTCGCGTCTCGGGGATTTAGCTCTGCGGATGGGGAGTGGAGGCGATTCTTGCTTATGTGATGTTGCAGAACAGGGTTGGGTTTGGTGACACCCTTTGCAGCGTCTGTCCAGCCCTTCCAGGAATGGCTTCAGTTAGTCTGTGGAGTGCAAAAAGGGAGATTTGACGAAACGTGGTTTTTTTAATCTGTGCTTGAATTTTGTTTGCACTGCAGCTCCGGGAAATTTGTTTCTTTTGCTGCCCGAGTATAAACTGAGCATGTAGGGAACATGATGCTGACTCGCAAGTAATTTAGCCAGTGATGTCACTGCTTTCTCTGAAATTGCTTGATCTTGGGAGGTACTTGTGGTTGCGATAGTTTATTGAATTCTCGGATGCTGGAGATTGGAAAAGTCTGTTTTACACTCATTTGTTTTTCGATGAGTGACCCTTGTAATTCTGCCTTTGGTGAACACAAAATTATAGCTCACATTCGTGTTGGAAATTTTATGCTGACACATGTGAAAGACATGATGAATTGAGCTGGTGTTTCAGTTTCTTGTTAAAACATTCAAAATGTGAGTTTTGTAAGTTTGTAATGAGTGTGATTGCAATCTCTGGAAACTTGAATCTGAATGAAATGGCTACATTTTCTAAGGACTGGAAATTCCAAAGGCAAGTTTGGATAAGTTAATAACATCAGTGAAGATTCACTCAATATCACCACCCCTTTATTTTCTGACGTTTGTTGCTAATGTCTTGGCGATGCCTTGAGTCGACCAAGCCATCATCCAACGGCACAGTTGCAAGCAAGATAATAAAATCTCTTGTCTGCTCTGAAATGAAATCATTGCTAAACCTCTCAGTTTTACTTGTCCTGATGCTTTGAAGCTCCATTGTGAGCTGTTCCTTTCCAGAAACCTGAACGGCTGGAGTGATGTTGGCCCTTCTGACCCTTCGCTCTGGGGGACATTTTGTACTAACAGTAGAGATGAGGAGCTGAGCGAAGACGTGAGGCGATGATTTTCTTAGACTGGGCTGAAGGTGTTTCTGTAAAACCGGTCATGAGGGAGTCCTTTCTCTGGAGCTCTTCCGGGAGCTCTGGGCTATTTTGAGCTGCTAGCAGTCTCAGCGCAACATCTCTTTGCTCTGTTCAGATGTACTCTAAAAAGAAGTGCCAATAAATAGAGAAATGCAAAATGGAAAAATGGCAAATTGAGTTCAGAGCCTGAATACTAATTTCAGTTCAGACACTGTATGTTCGGCAGTAATTCAAGCCTTGTGGGAGAGACTTAACTGCAGAGCAATTTGAACACAACTACCTGCCCCTTGTCTTTTGTAGCCCAGAGCTGCTAAGGAGGGGAATCTCTCCTGGAGCGTCAGTCCTGCCTCTGATGAGCAAAGTGACGGATCTCAGGCCTCCAGGGTGAACTCTACAGTCTGAACCAGGGAGCCTAGACACTGTACTGCTGGAGTAAATGAATAATAACAGATGAATAAAACTAGAAAATGTATACAGTGGACTAAATGAAGCAGAAATGGACTAAATAATGCACAGAACAGCTGAGCTGTTAAAACAAGAGCTGAAAAAAAAAAGTTTGGAGGTAAACAGAATAATTGTGCTGCAGTCTCAGCAGAGTTGAGCAAGTGTAGATGCCAGTAAAAAATTACGTCTGTGTTATATAACAAATAAAAATGAAAATAAGGTCAGCATAGTGCAAATCTGACTTAGGCGGATTGAGAATTGTCACTGCGGAATATGGGGAATTGCTCTGAAGCATTTTCAAATCTGCACCTTCTAGAGGAAAGATAAGATTGTATTCCAGTATTGATTTTGTTGAAGTCCAGGGTTTTGTGTTATTGGAGTGGTGTTTTTTTCTTTCTTCTTCCCTGTTATATGTCTGTGCCTGGCTAATGGCTATATTCACAGACTTGGTGCGAAGTCTATGCATCTGAGGTACTAGTTTTCGTCTAAACATGAGCATTCTGACAGAGTAATGCTTTTCGCCTCGTTCGCATCCCTGTTCGGAAGCGGTAGCCTGCTTCTTTCCCCGCACCTGGCCCAACACTAGAGGGGCCGCAGCAGGTATTGGGTAGTACTTCGGGGCATCAGATTTTTGTTGAGTCAGCCACTTTTTTAATGTAATATCTGCACAATGCGCATTTTCATCCAAAATAAAGTACTATATGATCACCCCACTGTATGAATCAACTCCTTAAACTGACTCTCTGTAGTAAAAGAGAAAGGGAAAATTTGGCATGAATTGCTGCACTTCAGAAAATGTAATTCATTGTTTTCCTCTTTTGGCAGGTCTGCCATTCATAATTACAATGAAGGAAGTTTTGCAGTGGTCCAGATGGGACTATTACTTTTTGAGCTCTAGCGTGTTCAAAATTCAGTAGAAATATGTCCACATACTTAAATTGATCAGGCAGTAGGCTATGTGGGCTCTCAATGGATTGTATATAATGCCCTTCTGTTTGTAATCAAACTCCCAAGTAGTTGGACCATTTATATTGGTTGACCATTGACTTGGCAATCCTCCTTACTCTATTTAGCCTACGTAAAAACAAGAAGTAAACCGTGACCTATCTTTTTTTGTCATTATTGTTTGTCTTCGATCTTCTGGGGGGACAAATTTGGCTTTTTTCTTTTTTTTCCTCGTCAAACTGGATGGATGTTTCTGCTAAGCACAACCGCTCATGGCTTTGGCTTTGGTTGTATTTGTTCAAAGCAGCACATCTGTTTGCCCCTGTCCTGTTTTCGTGAGAAGCCATCTTCTCCTCCTGTGGATTACTAATCAAGCAGGTATTCTTAGACTTAAAATTCTCCTTCACAATGACTGCTAGTAATCCTGTGGTTTTATACTGTGTGTAGTCAAGGTTTTCTAATCCGAGACACCGACTTTCGACATGGCCGAGCTTCTGTAGTCTCTGAAATATTTCTCAGTTGAATGCATTGTCTGGCCGATGCCTTGAGTATGTTTGATTGTAGGTTCTGGTCTCTGAGGTTCTCATCAGTATATGTGGTCCTGGTGATCCACCTGGTCATCTGCATGAAGGCCTTGACATTGTGATGCACTGAGGAATTCACTTATACAATCGATGTCAAGTAATCATATCCATAATTTCAGTCGGATTTCTCTCTGGAATTCATTACTGAACACATCTTTGAGAGCAACTCTGCTTGCGGAGAGTAGTGTGAATCAAACTGAAGTCTACAGTCCAGTCCTAACCCTCTCCTTGCAGGATGCGCAGTCAGAACTCAGAACTGTAATTAATTCGACATAAAGATCTTTGTATCCCCTGCCACAAAGTGGTGCGGGGCATATAGGATGAGGCACGGTCTGTCCATCTGTCTGTCCATCACACTTCTGATGGAGACAAGATTTCTCAAAAGGATACCAGAGTCTAATTTTGCATGCCTGCTTAACCAGCCATGATCTAGGTTGACTTCCAACGTTTTTCAACGAAAAAATCAACGTTGCAACTTTTTTATTAACGGAGTTACAAGCCTTGGATCGAAACGTCTTTCTTCTTGTGTAATGTCTAACGGAGACAAGCTTTCGACTTCAATTGCAATTTTTCGTTGTCAAGAAAAGATGCTCATGGCGGGGGATAGTGATGACGATGTCGTCTTATGCCTCAGCCCCACACACTGGGCAGGTGGCATACGGTTTTCTGGCCGTCTGTACATCAGACGACAATCAGTCACATCTTGTGTATGCGATTTGCACTCAGAGTGGACTGTTTTCCCCAGCTCTTGCATGGTAACTCCCCACAGGCGGTAGCTGTGAACTGATTATGTGCTGAAGGTCATCAAGTCAAAGATAAATGTCGCTAGAGCAGCTGTATGCAGGGACAGATGATGAACTTTAAGGGTGTATGATGCTATGGCAGGGGGAGGCAAAACAATCAACACTTTTCATCGAGTTTTGTATTGCTTGGTTCTGCCTCAGTGCTCTAAGTTTGAAAGGATACAACTGACAGTTGAATATGATGTCGACTAATGTGATTATTTTTGATATTAGTTCGCATATCCTTTGCACACAATGACTGCTTGAGGTCTTTGACGCACAGACATTATCTGGATGTCTGCCTTAGTGATGCTCTGCCCGCCTGTACTGCAGCCATCGTCAGTTCCTGTTTGTCTCTTACTTTTTACCTTCAGTCCTTCGGCCTGTGAAATGCATTTTGGTCAAAGTCGGGTCAGATGCCAACTGCCAGCTGAACAATGTAACAATAAAATGTGGCCTTGTCCACTAAATCATAGCACTCGGTGCATCTGAAATACATGGTTTAGCTTTATGAATTTCAGTGGCGAGACAAACTCAACTAACGTCAGAAGGGAAATGACAAGGCTTGCCTGAATGTGTTAAGGTTTAAAAAGTCATTCATCAGTTAAAGGTTACAAGCAAACTCGTGTCATCAGGCAGGAAAAACGCTGCTCCGTGCTAATGGCTCTTTCCGCTTCAGTGGCAGCAATAACTCATTAAAGCCTGCATTACTTTGGAAGATATTGGTTTACCCCGAGCTGAATATTGCACAACCTGCAGCTGTCATGACGGGACAGTTTGACTCCAGTAATTGATCTGGTTTATGGAGGAATTGCAGTTGAATTTTTCTTTGGGTGGTTTGAGTGGAGTACAGGAATGGGGATGGGACAAATGGGGATTTTGCCTGCGGTGAACTGCAGCAATGCTTCCCTGCCTGCTCAGACTGTAACTCGGCTGTATCCTTCCTGCGGCTGTGACTGAAATACTGGAATAGTCCTTGAGTCTCCTTAATGTACTTGGCCTTGCCCACCCTCCACTTAAAAGCCTTGACACCAGATGCGTTTTTTTTTTTCGTGCAAATAATTCGCAGGGGAAAAACACATTTCGAATCGCTGATTGGGCATGAGGTTTTACACTCATTGTGATTATCACGCTGCAAAAATGCCAACCTTTCATTTTTCGGATCGAGTTCTGATTTTTGCGAATGTTCGCACTGTGAGCAAACGCATCAACCAATCATGTTTTCACAACTTGCCTACCTCAGACAGACCGCAAGATGTTCCTCCGGCTCAATAGCCTCTCGGTCAGCGGCGTGCAATCAGGTGTTCAGAGGGCTTTCTGTAACCTCACGCTTTACCGCTCGATTGCTCTCAGGCTGTTAGCGTTTAAGTTCGCCATATTGACCAACACTTTATTGCCAGAATGACCAAGAACAAAGCATGACCCCCTAATAAGAATTGATAAAGAAAAAGTGAATGCCTATTGCCTACATTTATAAACTTGATATGGCACTAATGATGGCAATACAATAGATGCAAAAAATCAAAAACTTTTGCTGACTTCGCAGCATTTATTTTTGCCTTCCTTACAGTTGTCCCTCAGCTGTGCAGCGTGCGTAACAACACAATTCAGCCATAACATTCAGAATGGTAGAGAACAGATTCTCGCGGCTTAATGAGCCTCACAATCCAATTTACGTAAATCTGTAGTTTCACGAGCGCAGAAATGACAAAGATTTGTTGATATTTTACATCGTCATTTATCTGCGAAAGAAAACGCCTCTTTTAGGAGGTGAAACTTTCCTTCTGTGTCCTTTAAATTTAAAGCTTTAAAAGCTTTAAAGCTTTGTCCTTTAAAACTACTTTGTAACAGAGGGTGAGCCCAAAGCCTCTTTTCCTTAGATAAAGCAGTGAGGAAAACATCTTCACTGAGGGATGAGTTCATTTCTTCCTCTTTCCTCTGCCCTCTTTTTCTACTGCGGAGTGAGCTGTCAGAACTTAATGAATTCATTTTCCCAAGTTTGTCGCAAGTTTGTGTTGGAGCCGGTGTGAAGAGTTTTGATCTGAACATTTTGCGTCCGAATATTTAATTTTTTCGTGTCATTTATTCCTTACGCATCTGGAGTGTCAAGGCCTTTACTCCCACCTTATTATTATTTTTTTTTCAATTAATGGCTCTAATCTGCATTTTAAAGTTATGCATTTCACTGGTGCAAGTCAAGCTGACCCTTTGCTGCCGCACCAATGCCTGTAGACTCTTGCATGGACTTGCCTCTTTAATGCTTTCAGTGCTGCATCATTCAGTTCATAAGGCACCTTAAGCTTTACTTGCAGTGGTTTTCATGGTTGCTTCAGTCAAGGATGACTTTTGCAAAGCTGATCTCTAGCTGATGCATGCTAAAGAACTGTTTACCAAAAAACTGAGACTGAAGAAGCTGTGAGACTGTTTTAAATGAGGACCTCCAGTAAAACTGTAGGCATCTGTCAGTTTGGGAGAGAGTAAGCAAGTGTACTTTAAAAAAGTGGGGCCTGTCTGTTTCTCTTGCACTCTGGAATCTCTTTACATAGACATTGATTTTGAGAACCCAGCGATGTACGGGCGGATGTCTGCACCCCTGGCAAACTAGGGGTTCACTAGTGGCATGGCAGATGTGCCACTGAAACCCTTCCTCTTGTCTCTTGAATTTTTTGTCGGATAAAGGTTGTCAGGGGTATTGACATGGCGTTGAGCATGGTGCCCACTCGCAACTGTGAATCCATTTCATTGCTATAGAGCAGGGGTCCCCAGTCTTTGCAAGAAAGGGCCGGTGTTGGTGTAGGCTTTCATTGCAACCAAGCAACTACACACCTGATGCTACGAATCAACCCCCTGACTCTTTGCTAATAAGCTTGATTAGTAGCATCAGGTGTGTAGCTGCTTGGTTGCAATGAAAGCCTGCGCCTGTACCAGCCCTTTCTGGGAAAGATTGGGGACCCCTGCTGGAGAGTGTGTTTTTGGTTTACTTCATACTTTACAGTACTTACTGAGGTCCTTTGCTGATGATGTCTGCTAATTAAGCCCCAATGTAGCTTGTATACCATGGCTATGCAACCCAACCATGTTCTGAGAGATCAACTGTCCTTTTGGTTTCCAGGATTAAATTTTAACACCAATTTAAAGCTGCAGTTAACTTTTTGTTTTATTTGGTAAAAATGTCAAAACCCTTTCAGCTGTCCGTAATTGAAGTGGTCTGAGAGTAAGTCAGGATCTCGATTTCCCTGCCGCTGTATTCAGGAGTCTAAAAGTTACTGCTCCCTTAAGCTTTTACCAACTGGAGCCTTTTTTGACCTCTGTGTTCTGATTGGTTGAA
The DNA here is from genome assembly GCA_029721435.1 of Gymnothorax reevesii. Lineage (NCBI taxonomy): Eukaryota > Metazoa > Chordata > Actinopteri > Anguilliformes > Muraenidae > Gymnothorax > Gymnothorax reevesii. The sequence continues at coordinate 128,535,835 of CM056575.1, read as the reverse complement.
GGGTTGACCAGTCATGTTGCTGTTGGAGTTTATAAAAAAGAACAAAAACCTGGAGCCTTCAAAGTCGCGGTCTATGTTTTCAATTCCTTTGTTGCCAACAACTGCATATTCTAGCAAACAAACTCAAAGGTCCAAAGACGGGAGAGAAGAAATCAACCAAGGAGGTTCTGTACTGGGCAAGAAATCAAACCGGAGTTGCAATTGCTGTGGCTTTCCAAAGATGGGTTTAACTTCGAGATTTGCAGTTGGACACAGGTCGCTAGTTACCTTTCTACTGGATCACTAACTCTGTCATGACCTCATCCACCTCGGATCATTTATGTTAACGCCATAAACCATTTTATGGATGGTTTTCAGACTTTGTATGCCTTTAGATCTTATCAAGATGGAGGTCTGGATTGAATTTGACCTTTGGATTACTAGTAGTAATAAACTAATTAATTTCCTAGAACAACAGATTTATATTATATTGCATGATATGTAAGCAGTATTACCTTGAAATTTCGACATTTTATTCTTTGTCATGCCGAATCATTGCCGAATACCACCGCAAAAATATCCATAAAATATCCATTAAATATTTAACATAAGTATTAAAATTATTACTAACCACATGAAAAATAGATTGTGTATTTTCATTATTAATGTGTAAATATAGGCAGTCTGTGCATAAAATATAACATTGGGTTCAGTATGTAATAATTTAATAAGTTAAAGAAATGTTCGTTAAATTTATTTCTGACCTCATGAAAAATGAGTATTTTTCATTATTAAGGAGTACATATGGGCTGTCTGAACATATCTGATAAAAATGGGTTCAGTTTGTAATAATTTAAGTGAAAATAGTTAATTTTATTAAATGATATCAGAAAAAACAGTTTAGTGTATTTCCCAATATTAGTGAGTTCATATGGGCAGTTGGAGGATATCTAAAACTGAGTTCAGTGGATTATAATTCAAAGGTGTGCTGCAATGTTTGGGCAAAACACTCATTATCTAGTGGCATCACTTTCTGTCGTCCATGCTGTCCGGGGCCATACTGAAGCTAGGCTTTTTTGGGGGGGGGAAGAGTTTTCGCTTGGGGGGCTTGCGTCGATATGGGTCATTCCACTGAGGTGATGCACAATTTGTGACTTGCAAGAAAGAATTAAGAACCTGAATCATTTTGTTGAAAATATGGTAGTTCAATTTCTTTGAAGTATACCAGTCACATTTAGTGGTTCACGCGATAAAAACATACATATTTTGCTTTAATTGACCTTTGGTCGCTTATAACATTGACTCTAGATGTGTACTTGGAAAGCTGTTTATTGTATGAAAAAACCTTGGGATTTTTTTCTCACAAATGCGAGGGCTAGAGTGGGTTCACAAACCAATTTATGTCCAACTTATTAATGCATGGCAGGGTATCAAGTCAAAAATTTACTTAGGGCAAATATAGATGTGTGTTACATTGTCTGAAAGGACATCAAAGAAAGTGAAGAACCTAAATATTTACTGGTATAAATGAATGAATTCAGTGGATATCAGAACTTAATAGGACAAGTAAATTTTTCAATATTAGTATAGTTACTTGGTATGATACCCTTCTCAGTTAGACCATCAACCTGAAGCTTGAATGTTGACATGTTCCATCACTCAGCAATTTTAGCATCTATTTCAATTATTAGGCCAACTATGTTCATCTTGTTGTTTGTACATGACAAACAATGTAATGTCAACATTTTAGAGCCTAGGCAACATTAACGTTGTTCGTACTTTTAATTCAGGTTTAACGCTTGTGACTTTAACACAATGAAGCTCAGTGCGAGATGAACTTCAACATTCTGCATCATTACAAATCTAAAATTCATCCAAGAATGACTTGTACCACTGAGGGTGCTATCATTATGCAGATTCTACCAAAAATGTCTAACTATATGGGCTTTCGGCCAGTCAAAGACATTTCAGTTACGCACACACCATGGTATTCCATAGTTTCAATATGTATTCCAAATACCAAACATAACTGAACAGAACTATGATAATTAAAAACGTTAACATACAGTTCTGAACACAATGTCTCTGCAGAAGTCCGTGTATGTTAATGATAACATAGGCATGTAGACGTGCGTAATTTTGACACCACAGTCTTTGGCAGTGCCCGTGTCATGTTACAAGCACCAGTAACGATCCACAGTGCACCACCCAATCCACCCACGATCCACCCAATCGGCATTTTTATCAATAAAGTGACTAATATGATATTGACAGTTGAAAACGTTCAAGAGGCGGACCTAGGGCTGGGACGATTCTGAATCGATTCTTTTTTAAGGCGTAGTACCACTGCCTGCTGCCATGGGGCGAACATCCAGCTTTACTTTTTCCTTTATAAAACCCGACGCAGGTTGAAGGAAAGTGCCAAACATCAAAGGGCATGTGAAATGCTTCCGGAAAAAAACTTCTTTTCGGCGACATGCTGCACGGAACCAAGTAAAGGACTACAGAATCGTTTCCTATTAACCAATTAGGCTACTCTACGAAAAGTAACCTGTTCCAGTTTACTTGCTTAATGAGCAATCAAATGGTGGATGCGTTTACTCTCGAAGTTGAATGAGCAGAGCTGTTTATTAAGGCAGCATGTTTGATTGCTGCATTTTGAAATTTAAATGGCCATAGAACAGCACAGCATGAACATGATTGCCATTGCCTCGGCATTTCGTGCGACTGTGATAATTTATATCTCACATTCACGTTTCATCCGCTTTTCAGAATGTTTTCCAACTTGAGTATTTTTTAGAAGTTTGAAATCCAGGGCGATCTGAAAACAAATCACTTTTTATTTTATCATTATGGATCTCCTAAAAATGCAACAATGAGAGATGAAATGCAGAGTTGGGATATGGTGATGTTGAACGAAGATTTTTTTTAAGTGTGATAAGACCATTGCCGTCATGGGCTCGCGTGTAATTTCTTGAAACGGGCACATCTGAAGCGGCTTAAACGATTTAAAATGCCGTCGGAAAGAAGCCTGAGTTTAGATTTCGCTAATTGCAGGTGCTCCGCCCTTCCCTAAATCTGCACCCGTGTACTTGTCCTAAATAACAATCAAGCAATTTCAGTAGCCTATAACGATCAAGATGTGATGGTGAAAAGCAGACTAACTGGGCTACGGTGTTAGAGTGAAGGAATGCCAATAATTTTAAAAAATCTTCCTCTGAATTGCATCGCTCAACATTTTAGGACATTATTAAAGATCAATTTGAAACAGATTTGTTATAAGATCGCCCTGGATTTTAAGCCTATAAAAAATATACAAGGTGGAAAACATTCTGAAAAGCGGATGAAACGTGAATGAGATGTAGATTATCAGTCGCTCGAAATACGTGGCAATGGAAATTGTGTTCATGCTGTACTGTTCTATGGCCATTTAAATTTCAAAATGCAGCAATTAAACACGCTGTCTTAATAAACAGCATTCATTCAACTTCGAGAGTAAACGTATCAACCATTTGATTGCGAATCAAATAAGTAAACTGGAACAGGTTACTTTTCGTAGAGTAGCCTAATTGGTTAATAGAAGACGATTCTGTAGTCCTTCACTTGGTTCTGTGCAGCATGTCGCCGAAAAAAACTGCTGTCAGTTAAGTTTTTTCCGGAAGCATTTCACATGCCCTTTGATGTTTGGCACTTTCGTTCAACCTGCGTTGGGTTTAATAAAGGAAAAGGGAAAGCTCGGATGTTCGCCCCATGGCAGCAGGTATTGGTATTACTCCTTAAAAAAGAATCGTTTCAGAATCATCCCAGCCCTAGGCGGACCTTTGTAATCGGAACTGAATCCAAGTTGAATGATAAGGATAAAAATATGTGCGTAACCATGACCACACCCGGCGACTCGTCAAAATTACGAGCCAGTGATCAGTGCAGTCAGGAGACACAAACACGGCCTGTGCACTAGCGATAGAAAACGGTCGAAATTCAACAATCGGTTATCCTTCAATGAATAAAATAGGATGCCATTCAATTCTATACAATTTGTTTTTCATCATCGCTAGAAACTTGACTGTTTGAGGGTTGAAGTTCGGAACATATTGACATACTTTTCTAGAAAACGCTTACCTGGCTCTCCCGCCGCCATGTTCTCTTGAAGGTCAGATGCTTCCGTATGCTGGTTGTTCGGAAGCTGAGAAGGTTTTGGGTGATCGATGTGGCAAAATAGTCGAGCATTTTTCTTATACTTCCCAGGACGCTCGGACAATAATTTGACCAACACTTAAAAATCGTTGTCAATATTGCCACCTACTTCTGAAGCAATGGATTGAACCTTCTATAATTATTTTTGGGGAGTTATTGTATCGATTTCAAATAGCCTTCATAAAATGGTCGTTGTTTGTTTACAATCCTGAGCTTGAGTAGCCATTCGCTCGTAACACGTTTTGACCGACAAAGTTAGGAGCACTAGGGCCATTTTTAATTTGTGCCTCTAAAAAGACTCACCGTAGAATGGCATGGCGTTTGACATGGTTTATTGCAAAATAATGGTGGGTGGAAAATTCTTGAAACAATATTATTTTATATCTTCTTGATGAGACTTTATTAGTGACAAAATTGGCATGTGTTAATCATTGATTCCTTTCAATATATTTTGCCATATATAATTGCTTGTAACATTTCATCACCTCGGTGGAATGACCCATATACCAAGTGCTGTTGGGTGTGACGCTCTGGGCCCTGTTGTGCTACATGATTTTGTTACAGAATATATGTAATGTCAGTTTGGCTCTTAGAATTATAACAGGCATGAACTGAGCACAAGTGTTTGGAAGATCTGCAGGAATAGTTTACAAATGGCTTGTTTGCACGCTTCATTTGCACTTTCGCACTGCTCTCCACATTTATTTTACCGTGTCTGGGCTCGAACAAACCAATCAACGGCTTATAATGCTTAAAACCTGTAGCACTTGTAACCGGGGCCAACGTGTTTGATAGCCTTGCAGTGTTATTGCTTTGCATAGCATAGCGTAGTGAGGCAGTGAAAATATAGTTCACGCGAGGACAGATCTGTTTTTCACTGGAATGCTAACTGCCTTTTTTTTTGTTGAGGACCTGCTCTACTTCGCCTCCCTTATCCTGTGGTTGGGCCCTGCAGTGGAGTCCTCATCAGAGTCGAGGATCTCTTGTACTCTGTAAAAATGCAAAATGTTTATTCACCGCTAGGTAGCTTTTGTAATATTACAGCTGATTATCTGGATTGGTAGCGAATGCGAACATCTTTTTGGTGAAGTCTGTTTGCTCCCTTGATTGTCTGATATACAGCCTCATTTAAGCACAAATAGTGACTTTCAGATAGTGTGCTGCGTCTCCGTAACATGCAAATGGTCAATGTGCACATTGCCAGTGTCTCTCACCACGAAATCAGACGTACTGGAGCTCCTCAGCTGTTTGTCTCCTGCCGGTGAACTGAACTGGTGAACGAGCATGAGCCTTGTAGGAGGAGAGGAGCAGAGGGGGAGGGGTGGTGATGTTTAAGATCAAAATCTCACTTGTTCCCCGACAGTTACCAATTGCAGCCTGAACTCACTTGACTCTGCTAATTACCAGCTAAATTAGCACCCTGTTGAACCTGCAGGACAGTAGATCTCCAGGAACTGGGTCAGTCAGCCATGTTATCGACAAAAAAGGGGGGTTGACAAGCTTTTGAAATGGAGCCATGAAAAACTAGTGCTTGAACACACTAACTCCTGGTTAGAAATCAGAGCGCACCCCCCCAATCCTCACCACCTCTCGCCTCCTCACCCGCAGAGTCCGCTTCGGTGGAGAAGCCCGCCACACTCTCCTGCACTCCGCAGGCCTCTGCGGCTCCGAGCCTGAACCCGCCGAGCACGCAGGGCTCCTCGGCCTCCACGATACCGGTGTCCCCCGTCCTCCAGTCCCCCGCCCCGCCCCTGCTCCAGGACCCCAACCTCCTGAGGCAACTGCTGCCCGCACTGCAGGCCACCCTGCCCCTCAACAACGCCAGTGTGGACATGTCCAAAATCAACGAGGGTAAGTCAGGGCGCTGCACTTCACTGCCTGCGCGGCATGTAATGGCGCTCAATGTTTATTCAGATCCGAGTATGAAAACAACTATTTTAAGAACATTGAAACCTCGGATGGCTTTGGTCTCCTGCCCAGCGTTAAGTTGAAATGCTCTCCAAGCCAGCAACATTATTGTTCTGGTTTGTGAACGGGTATAGAGTGTAGGTCCACTGCAACTTACTCTGTTGGCTATGCTGCCAATGTTTGCATATAGCACATCATCTTATTATGCTTTGTCTTGGGTTTCTAGGCATTGAAGTTCGTATAAAATTTAAAAGAAACTGGAAGTATTGCATTTAACTGAGCAACTACCTGGCTTGTTTCTGAAAACACATGTAACTTTTAGCTGTTGTATTTATGAATAGATTTTTGATGAAATCCGTTTAAAAATACTGCTGAACTTAATTAACTGAATGGTTGATCAGCTGAATGAAAAAAGACGGGCCTGTTGTGATGCGCTATGCATCAAGGAAACTGCTCGTTCATTCTGCATATATTCAGAGCTCGTCATGCATCCCCATGGTGGCGCAGTGATTCCAGTGTGATTGCGATGACTGTCCTGTGCCGCGGAGTGATTTTGTGCAACTCAGACCAAGCCATGTGCTGATTCCTGATTGGGTAGAGCTGGACCCTGCTTCTTTGTACTGGGGGGCAGTGCTCTTGGGCTAAAGTTCTCCTTGTGATGGTGATGCAGCCTGACTCCTCACTCTTAGTCATTTAGGAGTGAGAGGTTTGAAGTGATTTTAATGGCAGCCCTCTTGACCCGTATTTAACTGAAGTCTGAAAATGATGTGCTTAGAGGAATGACTGACATTTGACCTCCTGAGGCTTCTTTTGTGTAAAAAGGTCTAGAAAGATGTCATTTTCTTGAGCATCTCAAATGCATCCTTCTACCTTCATATGTTTCTCAATCTAGCCATAACGTAGGGGATGTAGGAACAAGTGTTTTCCTCCATGTGTCCATCTGTCCGTCACTCTTTTCTGCATCAGAACTCCCAAACTATGCAGCATTTCTCTATAAACTTTTATGTATGGAAACGTCTCGTGTTGATGTGCCTTTTCATGCATCTGTCCATTCTCCTGACCGTCCCTCAACCGCATTTTGTTTCCACGCCAGGTACCTGCCATTCCATTCTTTTTGCACCAGACCTCCTTAATCAGTCAGTATTTCTCAATGAAATTTTCATAATTGGTTACATCTGAGAGTTGTGGAGCTGAACTTAAGCTAGTAAATGCTAAACTGTCTTCCAGAACGCCAGTCCTGTCCTTTTTTTCTGTATAAAATCCTTTCAGCAACTGGTTTTGTGCTTTGACTTCAGATCTCTGAATTTCTAGACTAACTTGGCTTTGTCATGATATATTTGTGGGGAAAAAGGAAATCATGAGTGAGAAATAATCCTCCTTCCACAAAAGTGTGTTTAGCTGGAAAGGTAGCCAGTGTGTAAGAGTTGCCTGACAGCCTCTGTGATGTGTAAGTACTGTTTATACATTCAGGCATGTTCTGTTGTCTGCGTACCATTTTAATTTGGGACAAGTTATGACGCGTCCTGGTGCCATTTTGTCGTACGGAGCAGGTTCTGTAGTGTGTAAGTATGGCTTTTACAGGGTTATTCTGCAGTAATTTGTTTCAGAGGCAGCATTTAGAAATTTTAGGTCATGAAGTGAAGGTAATATTTTAAAAGCAACAACCGTTTTTGTTGCATTAGTTTACTCAAACATTGATTAATAATACTACTTCATACATCTAAAATTTAAATCTGATATGAATGACAACAAAAACGATGGTGATGCAGAGCCAACATTTGATAAATATTTGTACCAAATATTTTTGGTACAAATTGTTTTAAAATTTGTGAATTGCTCATTAATTTGGCCGCCTTAGCTACTATTGCAGCGGCGTAGTAAACCGGTGGATGTTAAAGGGGAAATGACATGTCCCATCTTCGTTAGATAGTTCTGTGGCAAAGACGACACGTTTTGTTCCAAAACACCTAAGTTTGACCTCTGAGCTGGTGCCGTTTCACTTGAGGTCAGTTTTGTAGTCTTCGAATTGTCATCAGCTTTGAAATTTCAGAGGATCTACCCAAGCTCAGTGTGTAACAAGATCAACTAGGGGTCAAGGGCATTCTGTTGACCATGGTCAAACGGGCTCCTCACTCCGTTATCATTCTACGTCTGCCCCCAAACAAAGGAGTTTTTGTGAAACAACCTTTTTGCCCCCGTAAACGAAGTTTCGGGGACATATAGCTTTTCACCTGTCCGTCTGTCTGTTTGTCCGTCCGCACTTTACCATGGCTATAACTTTTGATCGGCTCATGATAGGACTTTGATACTTGGCATATGCATTGCTTGTGAGAAGGCATTTCAGATGGGGTCATGACTTTTGACCTTGTGACCTTGACCTTGGAGCTTGAGGTTTGGTGACAAAAACTTTAACATGGGCCATAACTTCTCATTGGCTAGTAATAGGCATTTGATACCTGGCATATGTATTCCTTAGGATAAGGCCTTTCTGATGAGGTAATGAATGTTGACCTTGTGACCTTCTCCTTTAACCTTTGATTGACTCATGATAGGCCTTTAATGGTTAGCATGTGCATGTTATGCACGGGGGCATCAGTGTTCCACAAACGCATCTTGTTTGAAGTTGGGACACCTGGCCAGTCCTCCAGTAAATGTAATGGAACGGGTATTGGATGGTTCAGTCCTAGTTCTCACAGCATGTCATTGTCTTCATACGTGAATGGTAGTACCACACTTCTGAATCAGCATCGTCCTGTACATGCTCTGGTAATGTGAGTTTTACTCAGATGGAAAGCCCTGGATTATGAGTGAGTCAGCATGAAGCACTGACGCCCAGGCTTGGGTTGGGTTTTCGAATGTACTGCAGACCTGAGGGTCTGGTAGAGTTGGACTGTTTGGTTTTACGGTTTCTGTGTGTTTGTCATTTAGTACTCTGATGTCCGTACTTCACTCCACCCTCTGTATTGTGTCCTTTGGCCTTGACCACATTGTCTCTCCTGTGTTTCTCTCCTGTAGTTCTCACCGCTGCTGTCACACAAGCGTCATTACAGTCCGTGATTCACAAGATTCTCACGGCCGGCCCGTCTGCCTTCAACATCACTACTCTACTCTCCCAAGCTGCTCAGCTCTCCACACAAGGTACGGCCACGACCCCGGTCCTGGACCTCAAGATGTGAAAGCTTGCAGAACCTCTGCATCAGGGAGATAAAGTACAGCTTTGAACGAAGGGTGGGACTGTCTTGAATAATTTTCTTGCATATACGGTGTTCTTCCTGTTACTCTGAATAGCTAATAGTTGTGCCTCTGCTCGACCAGCTGACAACTACTGTTGAGTGGGTGGGAACCAGGGGCTACTATCTAGCATTTAGTGAAAAATTATTTTAGTGCTTGTGGCGCCCTTTGACTAAACTTAACTTGTTGCGGATATTAAATATTTATGATTTATTTAAATCAGAAATATAATGTGGCAAACATCTGAATTTACTGAAAGCAAGAATATTTTACCCTTCTATCTCACAGCTTTGAATTGTGGGTTAGTAGAATCTGGTTTTTACTCACTCAATTAATCCAGCAGTCTTGCTCAGGGTTATTGCTGCTTCCATCATCATTGGGAACGGCTCAAAAGCTAATTTGGGCTTCAAATGCAATTTCCATCTAATTACTTGTCTTCAATATGATTTTAATTCAGAGCTCTTTCATAAATACAGTTTTAGTGTTGATAGTGCTGGTGAACTTGGTTTTTGAGCTTGTTTTGACTGAAGAAAAGCTGATACTCGATTGGTGCTCCTCAGATTTGATACGTTTGGTGATGTCTGATCCGGGTTGTTGATCAGTAAAATTCTGACTGTGATTCATCTTCTCATACTGACTGTGTATTTGCGTTCTTCCCCCTGCAAAATGACATGAATTAAAAAAAAAAAAAAAACAGCCCAGCAATCTAACCAGTCTCCAATGTCCTTAACGTCCGACGCCTCTTCGCCGAGATCGTACGTGTCGCCGAGGATAAGCACACCGCAGACCAACGCTGTCCCTCTGAAGCCTGTGCTGAGCACACCTGCTGTCTCATCGCAGCCAAAGGTCAGGCTTCAGGCGCCATGCTGTCGCTACTCATAATCTCATGCATTTCTGTAGTGTAATCACTACACTTCAAGTCATAAAACAGCTCACTAAATAACTATAATCTCATAAGCATGCTTAGGGCTAAATGTAATGTGTAGCATTAAAATCATGATGTAGCGAGAAATTACGGATGTAAAAACTTATTGCATTATATGCAATTGGTATCATACTGTGAACATTTTTTTTAATTGCTTCATAAGTAGGTTTTTACTTTGTTTTTGTCACCTTTTATATTACATTATTCAGTTGTTGCATGTATTTATGTATTATGCATTGTGCTGTATAGTGTGTGCTATCCTTTGTGGTTGATTATTTTTAACCCGTCTCAGTTCTGTTGATTTCCTGTTTTGAAATGCACTTCCAAAAATAGTTTTATATTCATTGATGTCTGTGTCACTCATGTTCTGCATTCAGAGCCACATGTTCACCTGGTGCGGTCGGACATTTTGAGTTTATATTTCTTTTTTTGCAGTCCATGCCTATGTATGGATCTGTGGCTTGCCTGGTCATGATGTCAGTGCTGTCACGCCAGATATTTACAAGCCAATGGGTCAGGGCTTGGCACACATGCCACACGGTCTCACTGATGAGTGCATGGAATGGCGACTCGTTCCATGTGAAATGTTACGTTTGTGACTTGTATCGGCTGAGCTTGTTAAATATTGCTGTCCGGCCGTGTGAATGACTGGCCCTGTGCCTCTGCCCCTCGCCCCACAGGTCAGCACTCCGGTGGTGAAAGCCCTTCCCCAGCCTGTACCACAGCAGCCTCCCCCTGCTGAGAAGCAGCACAGTCACGATGCTGCCTCCCCCCGGACGCTGCAGCGGCAGAGGTAACGCACTGCTCTGTGCACTGCAGACTGCTTCGGCTATGTTACATCATCACTGATCAAGCCGTTCGATGGAGTTTACATGTCTGTGACTCAATGTGTCCTGTACTTGAGCCGGTGTTACCGTTGGCCGCACTCATCTGCCTCAGCTGTTATGTTGTGGTAATGTAGTGGTCGCCAGTGCAGGTCTCGGGTACTTATCTCGTAGGTTTTCACGCCCACCTGAACAAACCGCACGTCCTTCAGTAACATGAGATCTGCTCAAGCTGCTAGTTAGTATGGTCAGGCATTTCAAATTGGGTTTGGAGTGCAGTTGTCCAGGGCTATAGATCTATGGGAACAGGGATCTGTGACTGCTGCTGTAATGTGATCACTGATGGCGGCGTCTTGTATGTTGGCTTTTGTTTGTTTATTTTTTGAATATACCCACTAAATTAATGGCAGGGGCATGTAGAGTTAACCTTGTCCATCCGTCCATACTTATGGGATGATTATCCGCTTCTCTTCAAAAATCACGGGACCGAATTCAACAAGCTTTAGTAAATGCTGTCTCCGTAGATTAAAGGTGTGCATCACATATGTTGTTTTAGAAAATTTGAGAATTTGACAATTTTAGGGGCTTTACAAACTGAGTCTTGAGGGGAATCTGTGTCCAATGTTACCAAGTCTGTGTAAAAAAAAAAAAAAAACTGGTTTGTTAAACAACATTAAAGCCTAAAATGTTGATTATCTGCTGATTTTTGGCTGTGCGAGGCCTGCCTCATTATGTGCTCCGACGGGGGTTGTGAAGTTTCCTGGTCTTATGTTTCTCTCCTCAGTTCTGCTGTCTCAGCTGCTCTTCAGTCACCTGGTTTGTTTCCTCTGTAGTTTGGTGCAGAAACTTGTTTTATGCTTGAGATTTTGCATTGTAGCTTGGAGTTTAGTGAGGCCTGTGGGCTTCCTATCGGAAACCTAGTCTTGAAAACAGATTTAAAAACTATTCCTCCTCTCCTGGCCTGGCTTCACTGGGGAGGGGACTGAGGGGGGTGTCAGTCCACGTGAGGCTCATACCCACTCAGCAGTTAACTGAAATGGAGCACTTGAATGATTTCAGACGAAATATTCAGAGAAACTTGTGCCCAATCCCCAGTGTAATATTGTGTCTGTGGTTGTGCAGTAAATTGACTCTGGTCAGGGTGCCAAAGAAAGGCCTCTCTGGCTTGTCTTGGGTATGACTTTGACGCCGGCTGGCAATGCCAGTTTATATTTTCCACAGGTTTTAATTCACTGAGAGGTCAAGCCTGGTCTCTGGTGGGTATTGCTTCACGTTTTCCGGAAAAAAATTAAACGGCGCAATGGAAAAACTGAAAGGCTGGACTGTAGTGAGAAAAGCCAGATTTAGCTCTCTTTACCTCATACCACTAGTGTTGTGCTGCCATCTACTGGTGCAGTATGGAACAGCAAGGCTGACCAGGCATTCAGAATGTAACGTAAAATGAGTCCTATGAACCGCTGAAAGGGTTCCTACCTCCTCAGCTCCGTCCCCCCAGACCAAGAAGAAACCCACAGGGCCATTTTACACTATATTTCCTTTCATTTTGATGCATAGAATACAGTTTTTGGATTCCCATTATCAGCTTTTCTAGCTGAGATATCGAATAATCTGATCGTCTGATTGATGTGGACACATCATTTGCTAAGTTTAGTATAATTTAATTTGATTAAACTCTCCTCTTTTTCTTGTTCCCTGTAGTGAGGGATCTAATCCATTCATGGGTACACACTGTCACCTTTATTCCAGAGAGATTGAGAGAGAGAGAGAGAGCATGTTTTGGCTGCTGTCGCACAGTGTGGTTCATAAGTCACATTTGTGAGGGCGCGTATCAGAGGATGATGCATGATGTGCGCGACCAGTTGCAGAGCTGTGGCCACAGCTGCTGTGGGATCACTCTAATTATGCCCCCCCTGTAACAGGGCTGCCTTCACTACAGTCCAGGGCCTGCATTCATCACAGAGCATCTACTCAATCTGTGTGCACGTGCAGCGGGTACGCCGATGGAAAAACTGCTTTTCTCACGTGCTCATGTCGGCTGATGCATTTAATGGTGACAAATCCCTGACTGTATCTCTGCTTGTGCATGAACAAATTCATTTACAAATGGAAACGCTCCTAACGTGCCAGCTGTGCCCAGTTTTAAGAGCACATTTCTTGTTTAAATAGATGGTAGAGAAATGAGTGTAAATAAAGGGTGCAGAAATTTCAGATTTTCCCTAATTGAGTGCTAGTCCCATTGCACAACAGTAGTTAAGTACTTGGTTTATTTATTTACTTTATTTTTTTGTCGTGATGCAGTCCGGTCCACAAAAGTCGTGCATTGGAATCCATACGGACAGCATTGGGCTGTTAAGGTGTTATACATAAGTCAGTTATGAAATATTGGCTGTGCTGAATAGTTGAAAGCTTCAATCAAGTTGAAAATCAAGTCGATCACAAAATATGGGATGGATGACGGCTCACATTTGATGAGAGGTGCATTGGTGGTAAAGTTTCTCAATACAAGCTGTTAACATTAGCTGGCTGGGAAGTGTATAACTTTGCTCCAAGTTTTCCATGAGAGCAACCAAGCCATCATTAACCACCGAAAACAGTTCCATATCTAGGCCTACCCATTACTGCAGTTAATGGAGCTCTATTGGGTTACTGAACAAGCTCATAACTTTGAAGTAAATCCGCTTGACTGCGAGTTGAATCTACTTCCATCTTTTCAAATCAATCACCATTTTGCATTATATTTATTTAAGTTAGTTAGGCAGTATGCTTTTTATATTGAGGGTTCGAAGCACTAATATAGCGCTTTAGCCAAAAGATATTAATTGCTTAAACTGGTTTGAAACTTTCAATCACAGAAGTCAAAGATATTTTTCTTGTATGATTATGAGCAATGGCAAACTAGCACGAGTAATGTTGACAATGCTGGGAGTTTGGATTGAGGTTGTAAAATGTATAAAGGAACAAGAAGATAATTTTCTTAAAACAAAAACAATCACACCCCTGGTGTAAAAGGCGGAAAAAAGGGTAAGCAGCTTTCCCAAAGCCCAACAGACTTCTCCTGTGTTGGTGTTGATGAGTTGTGTCGTGTCAAAAAGTTTGCAAAAATGTAATCAAATCTGGCAAAACTTTCTGAAATGAGATGCAACTGAATTGACTCTTGTTTTTGTTTTTTTTTTTTTCTTTCCTAAAACTTTCTAAAAAACTATAGCTGAAGAATTGTGGCAAGGCAATAGGGACAGTGACTTCGAGAAGAGTGCTGATGTACATTAAATATGAATTGGAGAAGGCACTTAAAGAAACGTAAAGTGCAGTATTTTGTAATTTACCCTATTATTATAATCTCTGCATGGTTCTCAATTACTGTGCTCTCCCATTAAGCCAAATGAGCTTTTACTGGTTCAGCTCGCTCATCAGTTCCAGGCAATGCCCTTTCCTCTGTTACATGCAGTTTTCTGTCTGTTCAGTTTACTCAAGCTCTGCCGTGAAAATATGCTGGAGACCTCATCTCCTTGGTGTTTAGACTTTTTTCAGAAGCACTGCATCGACAGGTGTACAAAGCACTCTGAAGGCCTCATCAGTATTGCATCGAAATATATTTTGTATTACATGAGCGACGTATATTCTGTCATATTTGTTTTGATGCCTGAGTATTGAGCAATTTTTATCAAGGCTCAAATTAGTCAGTTGCTGTAATGCATTGTTTATTTTTGAAACTTAAAACATTATTGTAAGACCTTGTATTCAAAAAATGAGCCCAGCCTGTTGTCCTGTGATTACTGTATGCTTCCTCTACAGTTGTGCCGTCTGCGTTTTATGTGTTGCATCTAATGATGAATTTAGCATTTTAAGAATAGAATGCGTTTGTGTGTTTGCCTTAGTCTGATTATGTATGTACGGTAAATGAGGGCCTGGGTTTGACTATCTTTTGGCCCATCCAGTATTTCATTTAAACAGGAAATGCATCGACCGACTGACTCCAGTCGGCCGACTGAGGTGAAGGATGCTGATGTTTGATCAGCTCTGGTTGTGGGTGACCTCGTTTTGCATTCCTAAGTGAACTCTCTGCCTTGATGGTCACCATCTCATTTGCCGTGATCTGCAGTCTTTTTCTTGGCTGGCATTGCGCCCTGTTTGGAGATTAATATGGATGAAAACAGAACCATGCTTCTTAAGTGGATACATGTTTACATCGACTTATCATCACAATGAGGTTAGGCTGATGACGTCAGAGTGATGCATGTTACTCCAACAGTGCTATCCCCCTCCTTACATGACCTGTTCTGGGTAGTCGTGCTTTTAATGACTAAATTTTGTTGAATTCTAAGAAAATGACTCTTTAAAGGAATGAAGGTAATTAATATTTGTGTCATTACAAGAAATCCTGGCCAGTCAATCAGCAGCTGGTAGTGATGACCAACTATGAATGTTTCAG
This sequence comes from Gymnothorax reevesii, assembly GCA_029721435.1. Classification (NCBI taxonomy): domain Eukaryota; kingdom Metazoa; phylum Chordata; class Actinopteri; order Anguilliformes; family Muraenidae; genus Gymnothorax; species Gymnothorax reevesii. Next base: position 128,520,345 of record CM056575.1, on the reverse strand, counting down.
TGTAATCAAAGCCACAGGTTGTTGACTGAAGGATGCTTCAGTGTGTGCTGCTCAAGCATGAACAGAAGTTTAGGGTTCTGCCCAGGATGCTCGGAGTGCTGGTCGGAGAATTGTTTGTGTGCAATTTGGAAAATTTTTGCATCAATTCAAAAGCTGATATTGCCTCTGAGTCACCAGATTATGGTTTCCTTGATGTGTTCCTCGGTACGTAGCGAGATGCCTCTAATTTTCATACATAAATGCCATATTCATAAACTTGGTTTTTCTATAATTGTATCGAAATACTTTTGATAAAATTTCTGTATACGACTTAACTGTCATTCATGTTTCAAACATTTCTTCAGTGGTGCCCGTTGGACAGAGAACAAGCTTACTGCTTATTATCCCCTGCCACGAAGTGGATCTGGGGATATTGGAATGGCGCTCGTCCGTTCGGGTTCAACGGAGACAAATTTTCTCGGAAACTATTGCATCTACGTAAAGGAAATTTTGTATGTGGCCAGTACTGATTACCCTACTGAATGAGTTTGACAATTGACTCCGAGATTTTTATTTTTTTTTTTTACGGAGTTATGGCCCTTGACTGTGTTCGCGGTCTTAAGTGTATGGGTGTTGCAATGGGGACAAGTTCTCTCAGCAACTACTGCACCTACATGGATGAAATTTTGTGGGTGACCAGTACTAATGATCCTATTGAATGAGTTTGACAGTTGATTCTGAGAAATTTATTTTTACAGAGTTATGGCCCTTCACTCTGAACTTGGCGTATGGGTATTTCATGGGGCAAGTTTTCTCGGCAACTTAATGAAATTTTGTGGGTGGGCATTACAGATGACCCTACTGAATGAGTTCGACAATTGATTCCGAGAAATTCATTTTTACGGAGTTATGGCCCTCGACTCAACTTGGTGTATGGCTGTTGCAATGGGGACGAGTTTTCTCTGCAACTATTGCATCTACGTGGATGAAATTTTGTGTGTGTGGCCAGTATTGTGATGACCCTATTAAATGAGTTTGAGAACTGATTCAGAGAAGTTTATTTCAATGGAGTTATGGCCCATGACTCTGTTTGTTGACATGGGTGTATGAGATTTGCAATGGGGACAAGTTTTCTCCACATGGGTGTATGGAAGGTTCCATTGACTTTTAGATTTAATATACTGCGTTTCTTTAATTTTCTGATTGTGAACCTAAAAGTATTTCCTGTGAAATGGATTTTGTTGCGAAATTTACATCTATTGTTTCACTGCAAAGCACGTTCTTCACCTTTTATATGGAAGTGTTTTTTTTTCCTGGATCTGAGGGGATATATGGGACACTTCTGCACACCCAACATTCTCTCCTCAGTACATTTACTGACTTTCCAGTATTTCGGCTTTTGAAGTTGATTATTCCCCGCCATCAAGTGGATCGGGGGATATTGGAATGGAGCTTGTCCGTCCATCATTCCGTCCATCCGGGTTTTCTTGGAAGCTCTTGCACCATCGTGGGTGGAATTTTGTGAGGCTAGTACTAATGACCCTATAGAATGAGTTCAACAATTGATTCTGAGACATTTATTTTTACGGAGTTATGGCCCTTGACTCTGAACTTGTGTAAGTGTTGCAATGGGGAATATGGAATCTCCCGTGACCATTCTTACCATGGCGGGGGATATTGGTGACAATTTTGCCTTGTTAGTCTTGATCTGTTTCAGTCATTTTGCTTGACCAAAGATACTTTTACTCTCCTTTCTCAGGTGTAGCTAATTGTCTTCGTTAAGACGAGAGACAAAACCCGTCAACTAAAGGGAAAAAAGTGTGCATTTCTTGCTTTGTAAGATGTGGCAAAAGTTAACGCGCAAAATCCTCGGTAGTTTTTTTTTTTTTTTTTTTTTTAAGCGCGAAGGGGTACCTATTAAGGTACGTGAATTAAACATTTTTATTGAATTTATATTTCACTCCCCATTTCATCAAAAGGGAAACTGCGTACTTAACTGCAAATGGATTTTTCATTGTTGGAAAATGTGTTAACTAGGAACAATGATTTAAATCGTGTCAATAATCTCATCCGTTTCAAGGTATGTTTTCCGCCCCCTCGGTTTTCCGTCCACCGACTGCCACTGTTATTAAACACTGATAGATTAACATGGAAAGAATGTTACTGTCCTCGACAGATTTTAGTTTTGTTGTCGTTTATATAAAAAGAGAACTTTTCTCTTGACATGCAAAGTTCAGCGCAACAGAAATCAATCACCTTGCCCGATTATAATTTCCTGTCTTTCATTAGATTGAGACAAACGCACCGATCATTGCCCACAGCCTCAGATTCAATTCACCATGAATTCCCATCACACGCGGGCTCGGATAGCACTCGGTGGTTCCATCTCTGGGCAGGTTTTTCGATATCAGTGACGACCAGCGCAGACAGGGCGCGGGTCGAAAACGAAAGTTCCCTAATCTGTGAATTACAAGAATGGGGGGAGCATATTAAGTCATTTATGTTTTGTTTCTAGCGATTTTATTGGACACTGGATGCATTCATGTTAACTGATCTTTGGGGGGGGGAAATTGGTGCCGGTGGGGAAAAGCACTAGCTCTCTGAACGGAGTGCTGGTTGGTGCGTTCCAAGTGTGGTCAGTGCCGACCATCATCAGCAGAACCCTAGAAGTTAATTCACCCCTGTAATTGTACCGTTCATTCATTGCTCCTGTGTGATGAACTTTGAGTAACTTGGGAGTTATTGATATGACTCATGAGTTGGTGGAGATTATGCCTTGTATTACATGTTTTGCAATGAAATGATGACTTGGGGTAGAATAGACTTTATGGCAACTCTGTGACAGGGTCCCTGAAATTGGAGACCTATGCAAACATGTCAAAATGTTTAACTTTCTTATCACTTAACTGTGTGCCTGTAAATAGAACAAAGTTGATGTCACTTTAGAAATGGTAAAAAAAAATGCCCTTATGTTTGCAACCTTCTTATTAATATTCATGTAAAGCTGGTTCACATACTCACTCATCCATCCCTCCAGCGCCTTTGAAGTGGTGACTGTAAGATACCAGCCTTCTCGTCTTGAGCTCCGCTTTTCTTATCAAGGCAGAACTGTGCTGCACAGCTGGTTTGGTTAAGAGACCAGATTGGATAAACTCTATCAAACCCTGCTGGGTGTTTTATCCTCTGTATCTGACGCATCTTTGTTACTCTGGACCTGTATGCAGCTGTAGTGCAGCACCTGGGGAATAAATCCAGTTCAAAAGTCAGTGGTCGGGGGCACTGGTTGGAGTCTCCTACAGAGCTGTGGTCTCCAACCCCAGCTCTGGAAAAGCCATCATTTTGTAGGTTTTTTTTTTTTTTTTTTTCCTTATTAGTGCATGTTCATTTGGATGGAGGAAACCGGAGTACACAGAGGAATCCCACATAAACGCAGTGGGAACGTACAAACGTCATGAGTTTTCCTGGCTGAACAGGGCTTGAAATTAATCCTGTTCATTGCGAGGGAACAACACGAAACACTGCACCTCTGTGCCGACTCCTGATGTTAAAGGGCTATTTCATTTTTATTATGCCCCGTACTCACAAGGGTAGAGGGTATAGTGTGTACCAAAGAATTCTGTCCGTCCGCATAAGTTTGTCTGGCCGATTTCTCAAACTGCTCATCAGATTGTTTTCCAATTGCAGTCATGCATTCTGTCCTTCAGGTGCAGCGCCAATTATTATGAAAATATGGCATAATCTCTGCAGTGCACAAGGGTTGGGAGTATTTGTGAGCTGTGCTCACATTTTCACTCGTTCATTCGGGTCTTGGCGAGGCTGCCTTCTGCATGGGCAGATTGCAGACAACTACGAACTACACCAGGCAGACTGTAGCCTAATGACTCTGGTCCGGTGGATCCCAGCACACGCCCCTCTGAACGACTCCTCTTCTGTGGTTCTACAGCAGCAGCAGTCAGAGAAGCCCGTCACCAGGACCCAATCACATCACTGCCAGCAGCAGCAATGGAGGCAGCAGCTCCGCCCCCAGCGCAGCCGCCGCGCCGTCCAGCTCCTCCTCCAGGCCTTCGCTAGCGGCGCACTTTAACGAGAATCTCATCAAGCACGTCCAGGGCTGGCCTGCCGAGCACGCAGAGAAGCAGGTGTGTGTGTGTGTGTGTGTGGTTGTGTGTGAGTGCGCCTGCCTTCGTATGCGTACGAGCAGGTGAGGAGGTGGGTCAAGACTGTGCGCATGTCTCTTCCCATCTCTGTTTGCATGGCAGTCGCTGCAGTCCCCTGAACGGTTGTCATTTTGCAGGCCTCCAGGTTACGCGAGGACGCTCACAACATGGGCAGCATTTTCATGTCGGAAAACTGCACCGAGCTGAAAAATCTACGATCTCTTGTCAGAGTGTGTGAGATTCAGGCAACACTGCGGGAGCAGAGGTACAAGTTCTCCGTATGCACCCTTGTAATCCTGTCCACTCGCCATATGTGTGTGGAATTGTGCTGCCAGTTTGCACTGTTATATCTGCATTAATTGGGAATTACTGTGGTGCTGCTGCTCGTTCTGCTGTTTCACTTGATTTTAGGCTTGAAATCATTTAAGAAAAATGAGAAACGATGGTCTTAGGTCAGTGCTTCTCAAACCTCTCCTGGAGGACCACCTGTCCTGCATGTTTTAGATCTTTCCCTGTTTTAGCAAAGGTGATTCAAATGATCAGCTCTTTATTGACCCTCTGAAGCTCATTGAAAACATCCTGATTATTTGAATCACCTGTGTTGGAGCAGGGAAAGATCTAAAACAGGCAGGGCAGGTGGTCCTCCAGGAGAGGTTTGAGAAACACTGTCTTAGGTCAGTCTTATGTTGAATGCTGCAATTTCATATGAGCATTTTAAAGGTATTTAAGGATAAATACCCTCCTGTAAAATGAAGAAAACCCCCTTCTGTCCTGTCTAAATCCATTATTTTCCTCAATTAGTTGGCCGGTCAATTTGAAACACTCAATTTGGTGTGTTTTGAGCATTTTTGGCTAGCCTATGCAGAGTTGACACACACCCCTGGTTCTTGACTACAGAGTAATTACTGAAAATGTTTATCGAGCCTTATTTTAGTTACATTTCAGATTTGCAGTTGAAAATTAACTGAAAGAAACCTCATGTGTGATTACAAACTGGACTCTTACTGCTTTGTTGCTGTATGAATGCATTTGACCCAGTTTTTGTTTTTCTCCCTTCCTCAACAGGATACTATTTTTGAGACAACAAATAAAAGAACTTGAAAAGTTGAAGAATCAAAATTCCTTCATGGTCTGAGGACTGAGGAGAACCAGTTGCACATGTTTGGACCCCAGGAACTTGGGTTCTGTGCCCAGTCTTAACACTTTTGAGCTGCAGTTGAGTAGTCTTTGGACCGTTGGGCTGGGCTGGGAGAGGGAAGCGGGGGAGGGGTAGACAGCTGGTGAAGGGTGATACACCGTACATTTGTAAAGCCCTCAAATGTAGAACTTTCTTGTAGATGTATCCATGTTGTAAATATGTTTTGTAGAGTGAAGCCATGGAAAGCCATGCCTATCTTGAGCTTTTGACATCCAAACTAATCAGTGCTGAAGCGGCTAAATGTTTAGCCACCCCCCACCCCCACCCCATCTTAACTTGTCGGTGAACTTAAAGCTTTCATTGATAAAAGAGAAGGTGACCATTGCATGGGGCTTGGGCAAAATCTGCAATGACTCAAGAGGACCTGGGATCGACCGGAACGGCAAATATCGTCAGGTTTTGGTTCCCTTTATTTTGTGAATACGTGAAATTCAGACAAGGGATCATTTGGATCAGCTACACAGAGCTAAAATGCATCACTGAAGCCCCTCCCACCTCCAGCCCCACCCTGTACTCCTCCCTGTCCCATAAACCCTCCCTCACTTCGCTGGCGGGATCTTTTTGTCATGTCTGGTGGTTAACGGTTCAGCAATCTTCTTCGACTGCCCCGCAAAGCCCACACTTGCCAGTTTAAACCCAGTGCCTGGTGCAGTGCAGGGAGAAATCCCGCACCCTGGACCCGTGAGCCGAGAGCAAACTCGAGAGGACCATTCCCGCGGCTAACCCCAGCCCCCCTGCGCGACGGGGCACGACCCACGCCGGCCCCTCCTCTGAGGGCTGCGGCCAGTTAACTTTCCTCGTTTTCCTTGTTTCATTGTCTGTTCTTCGAATCTCCCTCCTCCCACCCCCAACCCTCTCCAGTCTTTCAACAAGGTTTATTTTTTCCTTTTTAAAAACTGTACTTTTAACATGAGGTTGTTTTCGAGGCGCCTTGGGTCAACCAAGATTGCATTCCTTTGTACAGTTGCTAAAAGTAATAATGGAGTTACAAAAAAAGTTTTATTAAAAAGTTGCAGTGATTACTAGTATATCAGATATGTTGTATTCATAAATTATTGCTACACATTTTCCTTTGCCCCACCCCACCCAACCCCCTCCTGCAAGAATGGAGTGAAAGTGCTGCTAGGAAACACATGCTTTTGGCACCGCGGGGGAGGCAGAACCGACGCCGTACCCCACACGGCGGGCGCGCAGCACTGGACACAAGGTCAAATGTGAAATGTATGTATTGTAATAAACATGCTAAACCGAAAAGAAAAAGCTCTGTTTATTATTTTGATTGGGGTTTTTTTTTTTTTTTTTTTTTTAATTTTGAATGTTTTCAAAATCCACATGGGAATACATTTCACCCGTCCTTGTTTGAGAGCGCACTCTCTCCTGCTGGTGTCGTCTGTGGAAGAGTATGGGTCGAGGGCCTTTTTCCCCCCCCCCCCCCCCCCCCCCTCCTCAAAATATATTAAAAGCTGTTAAACACACAAAACTTACACGACCAATGTTTTTCTGTATGTTTCTTTGCCTTTTGCCCCCTCTATTTTTTTTTATTGGTCCTTCCACTTGGCGAGCGCATCTACTTTGATTTTGGTTGTTTAGGCAAACTTATCCATTAATCTTCAGTTCATCCCATTTGCTTTGTATGATTGAAATTTGGTCCCCAAATTTTTCAGTTTTGTTTGAGCTGTTGTGTGTTCCCCTTCCTCATCTCCCCCCACCCCATTTCTTTTTTTGGTTTGTGGGATCAATAGAATAATGCTCATCTAGGAGTAATGTAGCAGCTCTGATATCTTCCTGCTGTGGTTATGAATGAGTTTGTGATAACCAGTATGTACCAATTCAAAAATTGAAGTTTCTGGGAAGAACGAGTGAAGTTTTTGCTTTCTGCAAATTCATGTTGTTTGGTTTTTCTGCTTAAAATAACTTTAAACTGATGTCAAATATTTATGATTTAAGCATAGAGGGCGCTACAGGCACGTAACATACTGATGGGCAGAGACATGTTGGGATGTTTGTCAAGAAAACCTGTTACACTTAAAGGTACCGTCATTAGTGTCATTACACTGTCATAACTGTTACGTGTCATGTAACAGTTATGACAGAGTGATGTCACTCTCATGACGAAGTTGTCATAATCAAGACGACCCAAACAATGTCAACTTGTCATCTCAAAAACCGAATGACACTTAATGACAACGTTTGACATTGACATAATGTTTATGACACGTTCATGACTGTGTCATGTCACTCTTATGACGATACCTTCAAGTAAAGTGTTACCAGAAAACCCAAAAACTTCAGCCTTGTGAATTTTGACTGGATACCAGAATGCTGACTTATTGTGTGCAGAGTTATAGTCCTGTTTTTTCGACAATATATCTTTACCTGCAATGCACATCTCATCTAGTTGAGGCTAGTTCTGGAGTAATTTGAATCCATTTTTTTTTTTTCTCTTCACTGGATGGAAACTATCATAATTTATTTTGATGACACTATTTAACACCTCACCTTCTGCATTACTGTCAACTGGGTTGAAGCATTGCCAATTTCATGAAATTGTGCTGTGGGGCCTCCAAGAAGTCACCTTTCAGCTCACCAGATAACATAATCTTTCAAAATGTCTTTGGGTCTGCAACATGGCTTATGACAAGTGGAAGGGGTGACGTGTGTTGGCATTATCCTCAAGTGCCATCTTCCCACTTCTCTCCAAGAAAACAGGCTTATGAAAGGCTGGATATGATTTATTACCACCATCTGTTAATGAGCTGTGCAACTCAGACTTGTGACTGGCTTCTTGGTCATTATTCTGACAATTACCCTGTTACTTCAGAAAACCTACAGCCTGCTATTGAGGGTTGTATACATTTCAGGGTTTATAAATTTATTTTTTGTACACAGCAGTGAACATGGCTCATAAAATTATAAAATCAAAAAATATTCAGGCATGCATTTTGCGTTACTTGGCTCCGGAGGCTGCACTGCTACTCCATTTTTGGCCACTTTGCCATTCAGTTTAGTTACTTGATTTGCTGTTCTGCATTTTGTGGTCTGATATTGACTTGGAGAAAACATTCCGCACAGGTTTCTCATGTGAATTATAACCAAAATGAAAGATGAGATGGTCCTGTTTGTAAATTGGTTCTGGACTCCAACCTGCAGTTCCTCGGAATGTACATACTACACAAAAAAATAAATTTGCATCCCCGTGACACATGGCTTCCATATAACAGTTTGCACATAAAACACAGCACCTGACGATAGCGTTGTATTGCATCTGGTATGCAAGGTACGAGATACGAGACATGGCTGGTGTGCCCTAGGAATAGGTTTGGGAACCAATGACCAAATTCTCAAACAAGTGGAAAAGTTGCATGTCAATTTGATGATTGCCAAACGTGGTCCTGGGGGCCCACTGTATACTGCTCTTCCCCGACCACAATTGCAATCCCAGCATTTGAAACTGAATTTTATTAATTGGTGGCTTTGCAGGATGGATGGAAGGTTCACGTTTGTAAATCACATTGACAGAAATGGCTTTGGCGATACCATGATGCTGGGAGGAGTACTATGTGAGATTGCACCACCAGCTGCTATCAGGGGCCACAATTTCTACACACAGCACAGCTGAATTCCAAATGTGTCGGGGGTAGTACCTTTAATATGACTGACGAACCCTCGGGGCAGCACTGCTGCTTCTCTTTAAACTGAGGGTACTGACTATAACCTATGGTGATTCACTTTCCCCCATGAGGTACTAAGTGGTATAAGGTAGGCAGGGAGGTGTCAGGACTAGCTGGTTAGAAAAAGAACGTCAGTAGAGCGTTAAATAGAAACTGGTTGTGCCCCTGTTGCCTTCACTGACGAGGACTTTGAAACACCACCACTAGCCACTCCGATAAAGTCGTCTCAAATGGAGTACAAGTATTATTTTTTAGTAATAAGGAAAATGTATCGGCCACAATGTGCATTGATAAGCTCATGATTATAATCATTGGTGACACTTTGTGGCCCCTCCCAAAAACTGAATTTAAAAAAATACTTTGTTGAAATTGATGTCATACTGCCAAGATGGGTAGATATTTATTCAAAAAATATGTTCTGAAACGGAGATTTCCAACGGCCACGTGTGTGAACAAAGGTACGTTTGAAAAAAGTTCCCGGCCATGACACACTAAGGGAATTTGCTGAAATTTGCCCTGGGTTATGGCCAACATTCAATGAAAAAACCAGGATGTGTTGACACTGGTAACATCATCCGAACACTTGCATCAACCGACCGTTGGAAACTCTAAAATGGGGTTTCTTAGTATGGCTCTCACGCCAACAATTTTGATTGGCTGATGTTGGCCATGTCTGATTTATCAATCTATTCTTATTGATTTCCATTGCATCCCTGACTAACATGAATCGTGCAAAATTTAAAGTTGATCAGCCAAATAATTTATGAGTTATGACCTTTTGTTTGTTATAGCACCACCAATTGACAGACTTACATGAATATAACTGTTTACAACACCACCCTGCCTTTTGAAACAACTTCTCTGCTGACTTGATAAACACTTGATTTTATACTATTTGAAGGTGGTGATTTCAGATTTGCACTTAAAATTTGTGTATCACGTCAGGTTTTTTGACAAACTGCAAATTTTTCATATTGATATAAGAATACACAATGAAAAATGAAAGCAAGATGTAATAAAACTAAACGCAGCTTACCTAAGGATTACATTTTCTTTTCTTTGATTTGTGGGAATAATTTTGTTCGAGGCTGTCTCTCTGTAGGCACCAACAGTAACATCACCCTGTAAGTTGAAAATAAATTTCTGCTGATTTCCCAAAAAGGGCCTCGAGGATGCTGAATGTAAAAAATGGGAGTAAAAAGTTTCTATGACAGGTTTTTCCACAAAAAAAAAAAGATATTCCTGATTATCCATCCATCCATTTTCTATACCCGCTTATTCCTCACTAGGGTCACGGGGCGAGCTGGAGCCTATCCCAGCTGACTACGGGCACAGGCAGGGACCCACCCTGAACAGCTTGCCAATCCATCGCAGGGCGCTCACACCATTCACTCTCACACTCATACCTATGGGCAATTTGGTGTCTCCAATTTGCCTGATATGCATGTCTTTGGACTGTGGGAGGAAACCGGAGTACCCGGCGAAAACCCACGCAACACGGGGAGAACATGCAAACTCCACTCAGAAAGGCCCCAGGCCGGATTCGAACCCACGACCTTCTTGCTGTGAGGCTATTCCTGATTATATCATATAAATTGACTTTCATGCACTGGTCAAAACCAACAGATGTAGCAGAAAACGTCTGTATCATGTCTGCATTCTCCTCTGTCAGAGCCCATTTTACTACGCCTGACATCAGGATTAAGCACAAAATAATGTCCTTAGAATCATTCTACCTGTGAAAATCAGCCAAGAATTGAAAAAATAGTTCTCACCTGGCTCAGAGGAAAATAGAAATTCATTGTGGCAGTTTTTCCAGTGGTTAACCCTTTAACTGCCTCAGCCGTTAGGCAGGGCACATATTGATTCGCTGTATCTCATTGAAAGATGTGTTGTACTAAACTGAACCCTATTTAGCCATCTCTAGCATCTGGTTGAGGCATTTTATGCTTAAAAAAAAATCCAATCAGTTAAGTGCGACCCATTAGATACAATCAGATACAGTGACTCAAAATGTGGTCTACCAAAGAGGTTGAGGAGGCAGCTAAAGGGTTAAGCACGTCGTAGTCGTACAAATGGTTGTCGAAAGTGACAATACTATGAAATGCTCATCATACATAGTGACAAAATGTGACGTGCTAGAGCAAAACTGACAATATTTTTAGAATCAACACCCTAAAGTTAGTAAGAAACAAGAATTGGATTTTATTCAGCAAAAATGATGCAGAGTGGTGTAATCTGTACATGCATATGTACCTCCCCACCGCATTCTGGCAAAATCTGATATTACATCTGATGTTTGTGTTGTGTTGATTTTGCAATATTCCAAGCAACATAACATGGTAGCTTTTTTTTAACTGATCAAATTCAAGAGTGGTGAATCAATATCCTACTCATTAAGTTAATATATGTAGCTGTTTTTTTTTATCCTAAATCAAAAAAGTGAGCGCAAAAGGTCTATTTTTGACTACCGTATGTTATAGTTGATTTTAATGACCATGCGTCCTTGACTTCATTGATTGGAAGCCAGTTCATTCTGTAATTATCACAAGTTTCCCCTCTTGTTACGCAAAGAAAAGTTGTGTGACTGAAACAATATAAATACTGGACTTTTATTCTGCGTATGTAAAAATGAGTAGAGCAATAACAATTTGTAATCTTAGTTCTTTTGAGATCATTATTATTCTTCAAGCCAAAACATACAACATACACGGTGAGTTTGGAAATGCCCTAACCTTGTCCCTGGGGCACACCAATCAGAACCAAGAATCAGGAGTGTTCTGCTTTAAGCTCACCTGGTGTTACTAATCATGCTGGTGATTGGTCGCATCAGGCGTATATAAGCTGGAACACAACGCATACCTGAATCTGGTTAATATACCTTGAGCAGAGGGATGGAAAATTTATTTCCAGCTTTTTGTTTTAATGTTTCATTTTAAAAATATGTGCTTATGCAAGAAAAGAAGATAACTTTAGTTTTAATTGCATTGGGCAAAACGACAAAATGAGGTGGCCTAGTCAGTTACGCTAAGCACTTTCTTGAGGTATGTGCTTTTAAGTTAATTAAAGTATTCCTTACTCCATAAATATTTGGTATTCTCAACAGATAACTTTCCACTTCATGAAACAAATACGGGTGCCAGATAATTGTTGCCTCGGCGACAGGCTTAGGCAGGTCTGTTGCTTCAATTACGATCATTAATATCTACTGAGGTAGGTTTACTGTGCTTCTCAGTTCAGTATCATCCATTAGCATCTTCCATGGTTTTAGCCCGATTCAATTCGTGGGTTTTGCTCCTATACTTAAATAATAGGGGACGCTCTGGTCGGGCGAGGGTCTCCATTCACATGTACCGGCAGGGGTGACCATTTCCAGCTGTAACCCCTTCTCCGTACTGTATGGTCCTGATACCAACTGAATCTGAAACTAGGCAGATCAAACTATTCTGCTGAAATCTGTTGTTGCAATGACTCATGAGCAACTAAGTTACACAGCATTGCAACCTCAAGACCAGGGCTGTCAAACTGGTCCATAAAAGGGCCGAGGGGCTGCAGGTTTTCAATCTAGCCAAGTAGAAGCACATCTGACGCAACTAATTAAATCAACTGACCTCAACCTGCACAGTTGATTAGTTGTATCAGGTGTATTTCTGCTCGGTTGGAATGAAAACGCGTGGCCCCTTGGCCCTTGTCTGGACCAGTTTGACACCCCTGCTCTAGACCTACACTCAGTAAAAATATAAACGCAACACTTTTGTTTTTGCTCCCATTTGTCATGAGATGGACTCAAAGATCTAAAATTCATTCCAGATACACAATATTACCATTTCTCAAACATTGTTCACAAATCTGTCTAAATGTGTGATAGTGAGCACTTTTGCTTTGCTGATACAATCCATCCTACCTCACAGGTGTGCCACATCAAGATGCTCATCAGACACCATGATTAGTGCACAGGTGTACCTTATACTGCCCACAATAAAAGGCTACTCTGAAATGTGCAATTTTGTCTCACAGCAAAATGCCACAGATGGCGCAAGCATTGAGAGAACATGCAATTGGCATGCTGACAGCAGGAATGTCAACCAGATCTGTTGCTCGGGCATTGAATTTTCATTTCTCCACCATAAGCCGTCTCCAAAGGCGTTTCAGAGAATATGGCAGTACATCCAACCGGCCTCACAACCACAGACCACGTGTAACCACACCAGCCCAGGACCTCCACATCCAGCAGGGTCACCTCCAAGATCGTCTGAGACCAGCTACTCAGACAGCTGCTGAAACAATTGGTTTGCATAACCAAAGAATTTCTGCACAAACTGTCAGAAACCGTCTCAGGGAAGCTCAACTGCATGCTCGTCGTCCTCATCGGGGTCTTAACCTGACTCCAGATCGTCGCCGTAACAGAGTGGGCAAATGCTCACATTTGATGGCGTCTGGCTTGTTGGAGAGGTGTTCTCTTCACGGATGAATCTCGGTTTACTTTGTTCAGGGCAGATGGCAGACAGCGTGTGTGACGTCGTGTGGGTGAACGCTTTGCTGATGTCAATGTTGTGGATCGAGTGGCCCATGGTGGTGGTGGGGTTATGGTATGGGCAGGCATCTGTTATGGACGAAGAACACAGGTGCATTTTATTGATGGCATTTTGAATGCACAGAGAAACCGTGATGAGATCCTGAGACCCATTGTTGTGCCATACAGCCATGAACATTACCTCATGTTTCAGCAAGATAATGCACGGCCCCATGTTGCAAGGATCTGTACACAATTCTTGGAAGCTGAAAATGTCCCAGTTCTTGCATGGCCAGCATACTCACCGGACATGTCACCCATTGAGCATGTTTGGGATGTGCTTGACCGGCGTATACGACAGCGCGTACCAGTTCCCACTAATACCCAGCAACTTCGCACAGCCATTGAAGAGGAGTGGACCAACATTCCACAGGCCACAATTGACAATCTGATAAACTCTAAGCGAAGAAGATGTGTTGCACTGCATGAGGCAAATGGTGGTCACACCAGATACTGACTGGTTCTGAGTCCCCAGACCCCCAATAAAGCAAAAACTGCACATTTCAGGGTGGCCTTTTATTGTGGACAGTCTAAGGTACACCTGTGCACTAATCATGGTGTCTGATGAGCATCTTGATGTGGCACACCTGTGAGGTGGGATGGATTGTCTCAGAAAAGCAAAAGTGCTCACTATCACACATTTAGACAGATTTGTGAACAATGTTTGAGAGAAATGGTAATATTGTGTATCTGGAATTAATTTTAGATCTTTGAGTCCATCTCATGACAAATGGGAGCAAAAACAAAAGTGTTGCATTTATGTTTTTGTTGAGTGTATAATGTAAAGGCAAAATTCAATGTCTTCGTTATCTGATTGATCTAGTTTTAGGTACAGTGATTTTCCTGCACATACACATTTACATTCCGTTAGAATTTGCTCCTCATTACTTTGTTCTGACCTGGATTTGCTAATTAGAGCCAAGTCTTCATTCCTGGTCCCGGTGAAAAGTAGTAATCGCAGGTTTTTATTATTTTTCAGCATTTAACTGATCAATCAGAGCCGTGTGTAGTACATGTTACTCATATTACCTGGTTACTTGGGTCCAAATTGTTCATCAAGGCCGGGATCCGCCTCGTGGCCCTGGCAGGAGGTGACATCGAGGCGAAGACAAAAACAAGCAGCCCCAGCGGCCTTCGGCAATAGGAAAATAGCAACAGAATTTGAGCAATCCTCAAGCAAGGAAAATCTATTCGCTGAGCTCACGCGTGGAAAGCGGCAGAACTAATACTTTGAGACTTGGAATGACTAACCATGCGAAATATTAAGTAATGTGCGTTAAGCGGTGCACTATGCCGATTCGGCATTGCCGAAGAAGTTGCTTAAAATGCTTCAAGCCCTCGTTTAAAACGCAGACTGCAACGTGATATAATCAATCGTGCTTCTAAAAATCCCTATTTATTCCAATTGATAACGAGGAATTATGCGTATCGAGAATCCTAAATTCATGCGCAATGTGAAATATTGACCAATAAGTGGCGCTATTCACTCGCAGTCGCGTGCGCCAACACAATTGCACTTCTCCACAAGATCGAGTCGGTCCGTAGCCCATGTCAAATGGCAGGATAAAGCCAAAGGCCTAGGCAAAGGCAATCAATGAGACGTCTGTATTTGGCGCTCAAGCTCCTATCGTTGCCTTCATACCTATAAATCAGCTGATGCAATTGGTTGAATTTATAAAGTAACAAAATCAGACCAAATTGATCACCCCCCCCCGTTGCATTTCAATGCAAATCATAGTGGTGAGGGAGCCGACAAGTCACCTATGTGCAATTAGAGAGATGAGTATTCGCAAATACGACTGCGTATGTTATTTCTCAGGTTAAGTTTAGGGTTGTAGATTTGCAAAGCAGATCAGAGCTGGCGCCTACTGTCATTACCTAGGCTACAATTACTGCAATTGTTGCCTAGCCAGTTTTTTTTCCCCATCTGCGGGCCTATGTGCTTTTGCCTGAGTGAAGTAGGTCCTGCCTTTGGCATCGATGACCGATTCCCGCATTATTGAACTTTCCTGAGCTTTTACGGGGGGTTACTAAATAACAAATACATTTTTTGGAAGAGTTTAATTATCCACATAGACCCACATTCAATAAACCACATTCAGTCGGGGTTTTTTATCGACAGGTTAGACGGTGTGTGCAGATGTTAACTAGGGGAAAGAGTATTAGCCTTGCAAGCCAACAATGAGAGTGAGTTTTAGAAGACGCGTGAGGTACTGGGATATAGAGGAATATCAGAATGCATACCATAAAGTCTTGGTCGGTAGGCCTACTCGGTAGTGGGAAGTAGGCAATATTTAGGCCTACGGTCTGTGAAACACAACGGCTGCCATCCCTCCACCTCACACACGCGCTGCACGCGCACACATACGCCAGTTTAATTACTTGGAGGAAAAAGACGGCTATACATTCTTGAAACCAAGTTTAACTCCAACAACTGGGAAACAGCTGGGCCTAACATCGGAATCGGTCATGCCCCTGTCAAAATTTTAGCTCATTTAGAGGCTTCCGATCCATAGCCGACACCGCAACATCATCAGCTGTGTACTGGTACGATTTTTTTTTTCTTTTTTTTTCATTTTATGGCGCTTTCTTGTGTTAGGCCTATTTTGCATGGAGATGTCTTGGGGTAATTAACCCCCAGCGCTGTCTGTGTCGTCTCAGTGGCGCCGCGTGCCATTGTGGAGCGCTAATTTCACTAACCCTGCTCCACCTACAACACTTAAACACATCATCAGTCCATCTTGATCTTTCCTCAAGCCTCTGTAGCCTGGGGAACCGGTTCACCTTTTCGTAAACCTGTCCTGGAGTAGACAATCAATACAAATTTCGTGCACGCACCCACATGCATGCATTGTTAAAAGTAAATATTGAGCATTATTTGATGTAAATAAATAATTTACATCACCGGGTTTACGATATTCAAAATGAAACATTGAAACATTCACGTCGACCAGCATTTTTCTTTTATTATGAAAACGGCAGAAAGAATTAAATAGGCGCGCAAATGACGTTATCTTTTGCGAGGAGAGCCAATTGCAACGTCAGTAATGCTGAATATGTACATTAGATCAGAGGTGATCCAATGGTTTTCTTCGAAGGCGGAGTCACTGTCGAGTCGAGAGGAGGTGCAGTCGACTCTTCACCATTCAATATTTCAGATCGGCTTTAAAAGCGGTGAAGGGTGCGCATGAAGTCACGTTTCTTTGATTTTGGATTAATGTATTAGCCTTCAGCGCGTAATCGACGTCAGAGAGTTACATGGTCGCCTACTGCCCCGGAACATCGAGGGATTTGTTCGCTGCCTTTCAAGCCTAATATGATTCAACAATGTTGACATTCTGCGTAGCGAAGTTTGTATGAATAGGTTTTCCATTTCACATTTGATGGTATTCTGCCTTTTATTGCGGGATTGTGTCCGTTCATGGACATTAATCCAGTATTTTACATGGTTTTCGTGTAAGATTGCTGACGACGTTTGCGTCGAGGATCCAAATACCTGAAAAGAGGACCCAAGAGTTTTCGTAAATTTGTAAATGGATCGCCATTCCAGTTTAATTTCCATCTGGCTTCAGTTGGAGCTTTGTGCCATGGCTGTTTTACTCGCAAAAGGTAGGTTAAATTGTTACTGCTGTTGATTGTGTTATGACATTTAGCTAGTTTTTGGTTTAATTCGCTTGATGATACTTCTAATCACATTTAGCTTCTTTTTTTTCGTATTTATGAAAAGCGAGTGTAGCCAACTGAGCCTCATAGAGACAGGAACATACTATTATTGACTTGCCTATGCGGGTTAACTTGCAAGGTATAAAAATCACTGCAAGCCAGTGATTTTTGTTGATCAACGCTCCACTTGGCTTCTGTTGGGGCTAAAGCAGTTGGAGCGTTTACGAATACACGCAAGCGTGTGTTTTTGAAATGCAAGTCGTGCTTAGCTTTTATGAAATTTTGCTATATTAATAACTTAAGCACTTAAGCTACTCGATACACGTATCGGCTTGTAACCTGATAGAAGTGATATGAAGTCGCTCACATTCCGCTGTCAGAGTTACAGTTTCAGGATTTTGTTTAAAGCCTCGTGTCTTTGTTTATTGGTAATTAACTGACTTAATGTAGGCAGGGGTGTAAAGTCAGCGTGCAGAAAGTAAAAATCCTCCCCAGAACTTTATTTCAACCACCTGGATTTACTTCGGACAGGAGATGGAGTCAGTATGAGTGATCAGGTCATTCTTTGGGAGGGAGAAAAACTTGGCAGGACTTTCACTTTCTGACCCCTGGATTTTACACCTCTGATGTAGGTCACTACGTGTTAATATTTTCACGTGTCACTCAATTTTTAGCCAAGTCACTTGAGGAAAATGACTGACGTAAAGAACTACCCAACAATTTGGTTCTTAAAACATGTGAGTTGATCTTCATGGGAAGACATGGTCAACAGACCGTTCGGACCATATCTAAGTTCTTTTTTCTTCTTCTTCTAAAGCCGCTCTGACGCGGGACGCGTAACGAATTTTTCGCACGACAGAACACATTCAAAGTGTATTCGCGTCTTTGCATTGACTTTGAATGTAATCTGTCGTGCGATGAATTCGTTTCGCGTCCAGTGTGAAAGCGGCTCTAGTCTTCTACTTTTCCTCAGCTACATTGACACACAGATTATAACTGGGACATGCGGAATAAATGCTCTTCGTGACAGCGCGTAGCCGAAGGAGTCTACGCTGTATTTATATATTTTCTATGGTGGGCCAACAATAGTTATGCATATTCCTTTCGATTAGTCCAGAGGCGAACTCCTCTCTCACTTTAATTAACAGCATACTCATCACGTCGCATTTAAGTGAAAATGCTGTTGTTGTATAGACTTCTGATCTTTTACTGTAGGGATCCCATGGTTTGTAATATGATTGTCTTTTACAGTAGCCGACCGTTAACTTTAGCCTTGGCCTAATGACTTGCGCGCGGGATTGGGCCAATCGTTTAATTTAGGCTATTTGTGTTGCGGTTTGGCCGTGTTTAGATAGTAGTAAGCTATTAGTCTACACTGATGTTCCCGCGTCCACTATCTGCAGTGTTGCTAATAGGATGACATGTAACCCGAACCGCTCAAGGCACACACATCCAACCCACAACAATCTCACAGCACACAAGTTTGTTTATTTGTGTTTGTGAATTTGTCTTACGAACCCTGGTGGTAATTTGCCCTCATAAGTCTTGGCGGCGACATGCCAATTTAGCTGCCCACCCGTCTGAAGGTGGTGCGCGTAATGAATTTAAAACACTTTCTCTTTAGATCTATTATTTTATGCGCAGTCTTACAATATTAGCAGTCTTGCTTTGGTAGGCCCATTGAAAGCCCCTTTAAATTGAATTATTCGATTTCTTGCACCTAGGGCCTAATTGTAATTGAATGTAGACCTCGTACAAACAGGATGACCTAGCTTGCGTGCCAGACGAAATTAGTGATCACAGCGCTGCCCTTCACCCCCTTTTTTATTCTTACTAGTTCCAATTTCGGTGTAGAGAAATTGAATTTGGCAAAGAAGAAGAAAAAAAAACTAATTATGATACTGACAAAAGGAGCATTTTGCTCGGTGATCCAAAGATGAATTATATCTTGATTAGAATTAATGTTCATGGAGACGTTTACACGAACACTCCAATTTACACACTTGGTTTTTAGAATTAACGCGCTACCATCCTGATATTCTCGAGCTGGACACTATTAATATAGTTGCCAAAATCATTGATTCGATGAAAACATGTATTTACATTCTCATTTTAAATATTTTTGTCAGGAGCGAAACCTCACTTTGACAGTGTTACAATATGTGCTTATCATAGCCACACTCAGCTTCCGCTATAGCTCGGTGTTTTTCAGAATGTTGCTTTCTTTTTCCTGTGAGATGACTTTAGACCTTATATTTTGGGCTGCATGTTCTCTGGTGTAAATGAATATATCAAGATCACTCCTGAGCAGACCTTAGCGAAAGTTTGATTAATTAACGGTATCACACTTTACAGTTGCTGTACTTCATTCTAGAGGGCTTAATCAGACTCAGAAGGTCTGGTTTTGTGTTTGTATTATCATCATCATTATTATTATTATTATTATTATTATGTCTTGATGTGTGCTCTTTATATGTCTTTACAGGAGAAATAAGATGTTACTGTGATGCAACACAGTGCGTGGCCACCGGTTACATGTGTAAATCAGAACAAAATGCCTGCTTCACCAAGTTATTGGACCCTCAGAACACAAACTCTCCTCTCACTCATGGGTGTCTGGACCCTCTGATGAATGTAGCTGATGTTTGCAGCCCCAGAGCTGCAGATTTAACAGGGGGCTCCTCCAAAATTGAGTGCTGTCACGAGGATATGTGCAATTACAGAGGCCTGCACGATCTCATGCAGAACAGAGGAGACTCTTCAGGTGAGAAAGAGCAGTATGGCCTTCACATCACGAAAGAAACCCCCACATCCCTGCAGCCTTTCCCCTGTAATGTTTGGAAGTGAATCTGGGTACAGTTAAAAGCTGCCGTCTTAAAGTTATCAATAATACGTTTTTTGAAAAAATAAAAACGAGCTCTTTTGACTCTTCCCGGTGTTTCATTAATGTATGACCCCTATTTGTTGTTATCACCTGGCCTATTGATGGTCTACATTTTAAGCCTCATCATGGAAATCATTAATGTAGTTATTACACCTCTGGAGCACAGAAAACTGTGTTTTTCATGGCTTTATGCAAGAAAAAGGGGAGATTTCTAGTATCGGTTTTAGGAATCTGTTTGGGATTATGGTTTGTGAACTGATCCCATCCGGTATCGTGCTAGAGGGCACCGCAGTCATACTTCAGGTTTTCTTCGGCTAGCAAAGACCAGATGTATCCAGATATAAACTACGTGCATTTCCCCGGACTTGGGCTTGTAAAAAAAAAAAAAAAAAAACAACATGACACAATGTCAAATGTATGCTCAGGATAAATGATGTCAGAATCCATTTTACCTAAGCCCAGGCACAAAGTGGTTTTGTTAGTTCTCCTTCTGATAGTTGGCGTCTGACTTTGTCCGCAGACCACGGCGGCAGGTACCAGCTGGAGAGCAGTCGGAACCTCATCACGCGCATGCAGGAGCTAACGTCGGCCAAGGAGGTGTGGTTCCGCGCGGCGGTGATCGCCGTGCCCATTGCCGGGGGGCTCATCCTGGTGCTGCTCATCATGCTTGCTCTGCGCATGCTGCGCAGTGAGAACAAACGGCTGAGGGACCAGCGGCAGCAGATGCTCTCCCGGCTGCACTACAGTTTCCACGGACACCACGCTAACAAGGGCCACCTGGCCAAGCTGGACCTGGAGTGCATGGTGCCGGTGACGGGCCATGAGAACTGCTGCCTGACCTGCGACAAAATGCGCCAGGCGGACCTCGGTAGCGACAAAATCCTCTCGCTGGTGCACTGGGGGATGTACAGCGGACACGGCAAGCTGGAGTTTGTATGATTCCGCGACCAGGACAGAGCTGAGAGTTTTGCCTGGCCAGGAACGGGTTTAGTTTGTTTATATTATTTGTTTCCCATCACAGACTCTGACAGCGAGTCTGTTGATTTCGGGAAAAAAAATCCGCTTTTTAATGGAAACAATACAAGCAAACGCAGGCCTTGCGGTTTGGCCAAGGAGCACTTTACTTGAAATAAATGCTGAATCGGCGCGAGGGTCGTCGATACAAAGGGCGCGCCGCGCAATGGAGGACGCTTGGCGCTGGCCCAGAGAATCCTGGACTTATCCTTGATTGCTGAAGGGTTCCAAATTTGTCTTATTTGCACATTTGTAAAAAGAGAGGTTGAAATAGGTTGTTTGCCTTTAAAATGTTGGTAGAAAAAATCACTGATACCAGGGTACAAAAGGACTTTGAGGAGTAAAAACAATCAGTGTTAACTGTAGGTGTGCACACTCCTCTGTGTATGTTTATTGTAAAATTAAATATATTTTTTTTTGTCGAATGGCCTTCTCTTGCTGTGTCCTGTTTTGTTGGTGGACCTTTTCCGCATTATAAATTAGTTCACTTGTGTTCCCGGTGTAGTTGCTTTCGCTACTTTAGCCTTTTCCTTCCTGAGTTTTCCTGAGATACGTAATCTCAGTTGTTCCTAGTTGCAGACAAGTGTGCAGTACACTTACTGGAAGTGAGTAAGTATACTCTGATCAGCCAAAACATTAACACTATGCACAGATGAAACAAGGAAGATTATCTTGTAACAACAGTGCATGTCAAGTTCTGCAGAACTTAGATAGCAAGCAAACAGTTGGTTCTCATAGGTGCCATGTTGGACATGGAAAAATTGGGACCTAAGTGACTTTGACTTTAGGCAAATATTTACGGCCAGTCAAATGTGTTAGATCATCTCCAAAGCAGTATGGCTTCTGGGTTGCCTCCCATCAGCAGTGGTCAGTACCTACTGAGTAACAGTGGTCCAAACATACCATGTATTGGCAGAAGGGCTTTGGGCACCTAAGGTTCATCGATGCACAAG
Source organism: Gymnothorax reevesii (assembly GCA_029721435.1). Lineage (NCBI taxonomy): Eukaryota > Metazoa > Chordata > Actinopteri > Anguilliformes > Muraenidae > Gymnothorax > Gymnothorax reevesii. Next base: position 128,498,253 of record CM056575.1, on the reverse strand, counting down.
AGCATCGAAGGCCGTCCCGTCTGATCCGAATCAACAGACTGCTGTGGGCTGCTGTGGCACAAGTTAGAAAATTTTGATGGTACTTGTGTTAGGAATGTGTCACAACACAGTGCGTCTGATTGTCCTGCATATTGTGCTTTGTAGTTGTGGGCCATTTGGATTGCCAATTTGACCTCAGTCTAACACTTAAAGTGTCTACATTGGGCATGAGTGTTGGAACTGGACCTTGAAGCGTTTGAAGAAGGTCGCTTGGTCCAGTGAATCTTGTTTTCTTTTACACCATGTGCATCATCTGGGTATGTGTTCACCATGTGCCCAGGGGAGAGGTGGCAAAAGGAGGCACCCTGAGCGGAAGATAAGCTGGCGAAGGGAGTGTGATGCTCTGTGAAATGTTTTGCTTTGAATCCTCCGACTCTGGAAATTCAAGAGGAGTGCTTTTGATGGTGCTTTTTTCATGGCACAAAATATTAGGCTGGTGGTCCTATTGTTTTGGCTGATCATATATATATATATATTTATATTTGAGAACCTGGGGCGCATTTCCCAAAACTGCAGTTGCTAACTCAGTTCGCAACTTGCTTAGTTCGTCCATTCAGTTAATGGACCCAACTGTGTTAGCTTGCATCTGTGATTTTGGGAAACCCACCCCTGGATAGTTAAGCTTTCAAACTACAGGTCAGTTTCCCAGTCTGTTTTTAACCATGGTGACAATATCTTGTCAATAACATCAAAAGTTGTTTCTTGGACTCACTGAAGAAGGTTTCAGGAGGGAAATGGTTAAAGCAAAATGCTATTCATTTACAGAGATCCTTTATAAACTGGTGTGCTGCTGACAATAATGGTGAAGTATTGTCGATTAGAAGGCCCTAACCTTATTAACCAGCGCACCTTACAGAGCAGAGCCATGTGTTTGTTTGAATGGACAGATTGCTCTGCATTATTAGCCAAACTCACTAATAAAAACTTTTTCCTAAGCAGCGTTTTAAAGAGGTGTTCAGATCTGCACTCTCTGGCCACAGGGATTCGACTTGCACCCATAAATGCAGTTTGTTTGGGGAAGAGAGAGGGAGCAGCATTGATGAATGCGGGTGACTTGTTCTCATAAAAAATACTTGAGTTTGACTTATTTTAAGGTCCATTTTGAGTTTTATGGTGAAAAGTTGACCGAGTGGGAAATGTTCTTTAAGTAAATGTGAAGGGTCTGAATGACGTTCTTTGACTCTAATTGGAGATGTATATGGTGCAATTTCAGCATTAAAAGTTGACTCCAGGCAGCAGTTTTTATGATCAGTCTGTGGTTGCTGGGCGATCCGCTCGCTAACGGGCTCGCCGTAACCATGATGTCATCGGCAGCCCTGGAGGCCTGAGCAGTCTGGTTGCTGCACCAACAATGTCCCGCTTCATGGTGGAACCACAGATCTGACTTATTCTTGATCTGCCTCCAGAGGCCAGGGGTTATTGAGCTTCAGAGCGCTTTAGCATGCTTTAGTGTACATTCATCCTGGAAGCGGCGACAGTATTTACATTACTTTTGCTCTAAATGACCAAAACCTCTTATCCAACCTTTTAGTCGGAGGGTTTTCATAAAAAAAATGCAACATTTTTTCCACGCTGTAAAGCTTTCTCTCCTTGTTGGTTTTTATGTGGTTTCTTGAGTACACTCCACCCCTTATTCTGAAAAAATATATATATATATATTTTAGACCTCTCTGCCTCTTCTTCTTCATACTATTCTTTGTGTTGCTCTAAATTGTTATATTTATATTTTTTGCACGTTGTAGGTTTTCTCTCTGTCATTTGTGATACATTGTTGGTGCCTTGGCATCCATTTTGGCATGTTTTTTGCCAGCCCTGTCATTTTTGGCCAATGCTATTGTAGGCGGGTTACCATTACTCCACTTGTACTTAGACTCTCTGGCACCTTGGCACCCGGTCTGTCAGGGAACAATGTCTATATAGCTGTCATAGATCTCCGGTGATCATTGTTGTCACTGTGTACAAGTATGCGCAACTGTGACTCAAAGAATTTTCTTTTTTGAAATGGGAGTTGAAACACAATAGGGTAAATGTGTCAATGGCAGAATTCATTTTTATTGTTCCTCTAGGCAACAACAGCACTCAGCACTTCCCCTCATAGTCCCCAAGAATCTGTCCGTAACTTTATCAGTTTGTTTTAGATGTTTTCCCCCTTTTATAGAGAATTGCAACCCACATACAACTGCTGTGGTGCCAATGGAATTCATTGAGAATATTTTCTACTCCTAATTCTGGTTTAGTTGGAAACAAGTTTCTTTTGGTGATAGTATTAGCCTGAATGTTAATTCTGCCTCAAATATGCACCAAATACTCCGCTTTTATCGTAGTAACAGAGAATGTGACTTTAATCTGGTAGTATACTTACATGTAGTTGTGAATGTTTTTAAATACATTCTGTTGTTAGGGAAATGTTAGATCAAGCGACTGACCTTCATGCTGCTTTGTTTGGGAGATCATAAGAAGCTTCACCCATTCAAACAGTCAATGCCGGCATAATTAGCAGCTTTAGACTCAAGTACACCGTCTGCTTCGGGCGAGAGTCACTGCACTGCTACTCCTCCCAGAGATGTTACCTTAATAATAACTAACTGCACTCCATTTATATGGCTACGGTGACTCTGTGTTCTACCTCTCGGCTAGAGTGGCTTGTTTAACCTTTGGAAAAGTAGGTTCTTTTCTATAATTCAATCTTTTTAAAGAATGGATTTTTTTAATTATTCTTTGTCAATAGTCTAGATCTGTATTCTAGACCTCCATAGCTTTGAGTTGGTGGTTGTTAATGCTACCTTAGCACTTGAGTGTAGGCTAAGAACTTTTTAAATCACGTTTTTGTGATTTTAGGGTATGGTGTCTGGCCGCCATGTTTGTCGGGGGCGTTTGCAGTCTCTCTCCCTGCCCTTAGGACAGGGCGGTACCCCATGTGAACTGAACTGCGGCATAGCCCTGCAATCAGAGGCTAACCACGGCTGCTGTACAGCTGCCAGTGGATTGGGTGGAGGGTGTCGGGATCGCAGATGCCCCCCCCCCCCACAAACTGTCCTCACTAACGTGGTAACAATGAAGTTCCCTCACTCAGTAGTCCTTCCTCAAAAGGTTGATTTGATCAAGCTTGGTACATCACAAATCACTAATTGGTGTTTAAGAATTATTATTTGGAAAAACCTGTGGTGGTCATTCTGAGTGGACGTTAGCCCAAAAAGTAACAATAATGCCCCAACCTTTGTTCTTCATTGCTCCCATTTTAGGAATGTTTTATCCTTGCAGTTCCTTCCTGAGAAATTGAACTTGGATGTGTCTTTTCTTTAATTAGGATGCACTAGTGTGCTTCTAAATTTTTTTCCATTTATATCTCTACTAACTGCTGTGACTGGTGTCAGGAATTCGACTTGAGAGCAGAGAATCAGGCCGTGCAGGAAATTTTGCATAGGTGTGTGGTGCATTGTGTGCTTTTAAAATGTTAACGCGGAGGAGCGATAAATACTCCCCCCCTTCCCTGTTACTGTTCCTTTTTTATTACACTGCGGGATGTCCTTTCAGACACTTTGGCGGATTTTAAATTAATAGTGCAGTCTACTCCTGGTAATTGCACGTTCCTGGAACTATTGTGATGTTACTGGAATATACACTAACAGCAGTGAGTAAAGCCAGTAGGATTAAAATTGGACCAGCTGCAGACTCCATAATAAAACAGAAGGCAGTTACCAGATATGCAATTATAGGGAGTTAACTGCATCTGCTCAACTATTCTTCATAATGACTAAATGAAATGCCATTTTACTCCTATTTTAGGCCTTTTTACAGGTATGTAGTTTTACGTGAACCTCTTTTCATTTTTGTATCATGGAAAGACTTTATTCCTGTGGCCCAAATGCATTATTCATTGGTTATTTTGCCATTGCGCCTTACTTATTGTGAAGAGAAAGCAAACGTAATGTTAATTTAACTCCAACAGAGTTTATATGAGTCCATCCCAGCCATATCAGATTAAGACAAACTCCACGGAAGACAAACTAACTGAGCGATTTTACTTGAAGGAGACTGAATAATTTGCATTGAGACATCTGTGATTTGTTTAATAGGCAACCCCATCGCAGAATTTTATTTGCTTTTTTTAACCATTCTCAGTGACTTTTACGGCGCCTGCTTAACCCAAATTTCTATCAGTAATGGGGAAGTGCCCTCTGCTGAGACGGCATTGGTCAAAGGACTCAGCGGTGCTGGCTTGAAAGGGAGCCTTTATTGTCCCTAATGACATGGCGGACTACGGATGTTAGTTTGTCCTTGGAAATGTGAAGAAGTGACTAAAATAAGTTTTCAAATGTATATATTCAAATGTACCATCTCGTACACACATACATACTGCATATGGTAAATACACCAGTCAGATATAGCATCAAAAAAACCTCCCTAATACTGTATCGGTCCCCGTCCTGAAGTCCGAAAAGTTCCGTCAAATTGCCATCCACTGGAATTGCCAGACCCAGGGCCTTGAAGCTTGTCTTCTTCCCACAGTGCATCTTGGTTCCATCTTGTTCTAGGTAAATGCACACGTACCCAACCGATGCTTGTGTTGTAAAAGAAAACAAGACTCACTGAACTTCAGTTACTCCAAGGTCCTGTTCAATACTCATGTGCCCACTGCAGGCACATTTGACAGTGGAGTAGGGTTGGAATGGGCACTCTGACTGGTCTGCAGCTACTAAGCACTATACTAAGAAATGCATTGAGTGTTGTTGCACATTCCTAATGTACATATCATTAAAAGTCTCTAGGCTTTGTGCCACAATAGCCCTTCTGTCGGTTTGAACCAGACAGGATAGCCTTCGTTACCTTTCTGCATCAGTGCGGCTGTTGCTGGCTCATGGTGTGTCCTGCTTTGGACCACGGTCACCACTCACCACTGCTGACAGGGGGGACCCCAGAATCCTTGCTACTTCAGAGATGCTTTAGCCTGCTTGTCTAACCATAACAATTTGGCTCGTGTCAAACTTACTCAGTTGACATTTTTTCCTCATCCAGCTCGTTGAATATAAGAACTGACTGTTCACTTACCACTTAAGGGGTCTTCAGGGTAAAGTGTAAAAATAACCATAATAATGTAAAAACTAAGAAAAAACATACTCAGCATGATTTTAACCTCATAAAATGTAGTGTTTTGATAAAAATTTACATGGTTGCCATGGAAACGGTACTTTAATGACAAAATCTGAAAATATTTTGTGGCACTGATATTTCAATAACCCATGGTCAGATTTTACTAGAATTAGTCTCATATGAAAGGTTTAAGATAGTTCTACGAAATGACCCAGGATTTTCTTATTTGGAACATTTATGAATATTTAATGAGCTCTGTTATGTAACCATGACGAAAATTGCTATCATCAACTTGCTTAATTTTCAAAGTTGACCCCCTAGGAATGCACCTATCTAGAAAATCCGATGTAATTTCATAGATCCCCAACAGATACAACTTTAGTCCAAATTTCAAGTCAGATGAATATTAATGATTTTATGAATGCCACAATGTTGAAAATCAGTCAAAATTGTGATTTTCAGTCATTTGCATTTTAAGTCACAAGTAACAATTGAGGCAGAGGAAAAACATAGATTCTTGGTGTTTACTGGCATCTCACTGCATTCCTTTGTTTATTTTATGTGAAAAACAAAAATATTGAAATTTTCAAAAAAAAAATTGAAATTTTTACCCTGAATACCCCTTAAGAGTTGTCCACAGACCTTGACATGTGGCACTGATATTATATTATCAATGTTATTTGCTTCATCTGCAAGTGGTTTTAATGTTTTTACGTCATCGATGTACATGTATTGAAAATATGCATATACTGTACTATATCCCCAAAACGAAGTGTTCGGGGACTTGATGCTGTTGGACCCTGCTGGAGGTCGTTCATGTTCGTACTATAACCCAGAGAGTTTTTACGGGAATCACACAAAAAAATTTTTGTTCATTCCTGGTGCATAGAGGATGAACCCTATAATTACATGTGACTCTATGACCTTTTGTGCCGTGCCACTATCAGGTCAAATGTTATATTTCCAAATGTAACAACTCAAACAGTTTTGAAAAGGCATCATGTAACACTTGATGTGATCTTTTCTGGTACATAGAGATGGGCTGTAATTGATGTTGGTCATCCTATGATCTTTGCTATAGTGCAACCACTTGGCCAAATTATTAATCAGTAAAACCTGCAATAACTTGAGCAGCTTTAATGAAAATCATGAAAAAAATCTGCTTTCAACATTCCTGGAGCATTGAGGAGGAAGTTATTTCTTGTGGCGCCTCTGTAATATATCCTGTCGTGCCACAACTCAGTCAGATGGCATTTGTCTAGTTTGGATAATCTTTCACAGTTTCACTTTGAACTCATTTATTCAATTTATTTATATGAATACATTTTACATAGTAGTTCATATTCATTTGTGGGCACACTTTAATTTCTAATAAACCACAAGCGACTGTTCTTCCGTGTTGTAATGAATTCATATACATGGCCCTCCAAGTTTTATTGTCTCTGGGAGTTATTTCTTGGTTCCATTATAAAATACATGGAACATTTGAAAAGTTACCGTAATTCATTTATTGAAGCTGATACTTGAGAATACATTTATATTGCAGAATATAGCAGGCTGCATTACAAATGTACTGAGCATTGCCTTTCTGATACACATATATTACATCTGATATTAATACGAATATCTCATAGGTCCTATATTATGCAGTCTCCAGGCCACTCTCTGCTTTCCTGCCATTTCTTTTTAGAGATCCTACTGTAATGAACCCCGCTCTGATTGGCTAGCCGTGGAGTACCGATATCCTTTTATCGATCCCTGCAAGATGAAAATTGAGAAGTTCTGGGGTTTGTTTGCGAAATAACTCTCAGACACTTCCAGCTGAATCTTCTATTGCTGCAAACAAGATGTTGTTTTTGAGAGAAGGAAGTTTGGTGTATTGAGACAAGTTCAGGCAAGTCTAAGCATTTAAACTGACAGACTTTGGAGCGAATGCTGTAGACCGGGTGATGAAAACCAGGCCTGTGAGAGACCTGGGACTTGGTAAATGGAGACTGTTCAAAAGGAGGGAAAAAAACATACTTAAGTCCTCACAGAACAATTAAGAAACAACTGAGCCGTCACTCAAGGCAGCGCTAGGATTAGGCGAAGAAAGTGCTCCCGACAGGCGCTCCTGACAGGGAAGGGGCCGGCCGCCATGGTCCAGTGACCAATCGGACACTCCCCTTATTTATCGTGTATTCAGCCAGCAGGACCTGGGTATGCCGATTCCTTTATATCAGCTTCTTAATCTTATACAGCCAACCAACTCACATGGGGCCAGGGCAGGTCTGAATTGATCTCTGACGGTTTTGCCCCTGAGTGGAGGGTAAGTTCAGTAGTAGAAGATGAGGCAGAGCTATTATATCACTTTCACTTTCAAGAGAAAGTCACATACAATACCTGAAACTTGTCATCTTACCCTGCATGACACAAATGGGCACAGCAACTTCTCTATGATGCGAAGAGGCCACAATAGGCATCCTATCTGCCTGCATACTATACATCTTAATGGTGGTAACAGGAAAGGGCTAAAAATGTCTCACCACTGCAGTATGCCACATTGCAGGGTGCCAATTTTGAAGGAATTTACTCCAGCATAATGTATGTCCTGCATACAAAGGGGAGGTGAAAAGGTTTAGTCTTAAACAACAATAACAACAATAATAATAACAATAATAATAATAAAAATAATACCCGACTAAAAAGAAACATAAACAACATTTCTGTAAGTGGTAAGATCTAATAAGAGTGGGTTTTATGAAGCAGTCTGGATCTGTGCCAGTTCTGATTGGCACAGTGCACCTGGAATTGGGAGCATAGCCCAGGGATGCTTCTGGAGACATAATGCCTCTGAATTGTTTGCATGGCTCCAATTAAACCTCAGGTAAGAGGAGAGAACTCAGTCAGACCCACTGTAACCCTCCCTGCATAGCAACCAGGGGGAAGTGAGCATTGATATGCCTCATGTCACACATCCCATTGTGACAGATAGACACTCCAGACCCGTGAACAATAGACCTGTCTCTCCCACTGTGCCTCCACGAAGCATTTCAAGTTTCATCAGCAGGATATTTTGCACCTTGGTTGTGGTAAACGATTGGTATTTGAAGCACAGCAGTTTCTATCTCTTTTGATTGACTTGTTTCTGTTTATATGTTTTGCTCAGCAGTGATTGATGTAATCATGTTCAACGTCATCAGAATTGAGGAGGTCTGACATCTCAGGCAGTCAGCGGCATAGCCAGAACTGAAAATTCAATGGGCACAAAACATCCCTTTAACACAATTATTTGCCCAGAATACTTGTCAATCATTTTTCCTAATTTACAATGCATTCACTTGAAAGACTTTCCGCACTAGTTGTTGCTAGTTCTCCTTGTTAAGGTAAAATGACGATAGTTTATTTTGACGCACAATTTGATGCATTTCAATCGGTCTCATTCAAAATTGTGTAAAATTGTTTTAAATCTTTGTCTTTAATTTCATTTAAACAATTTAAATGTTCATGAAGTGCAGATTAAGTCGCCCTACATGCCATGAAAGTAACAAAAAAGTTCCAGAGCAGTTGACCTTTCATATAGTGTAGGCAAACATACAAGTACATTATTTTTCTAATCTGAATTTAGCCTATTAGTTTGTCGCCCTTGGATTACATTAAAAAAAAAAAAAATTCTGTGCCTTTGATTGCAAGTGGATCATTCTAAAATCGGAAAACCTGTAAACAAGGAAAATGATAACGAACAAGTCAGGACATATAATTGTCATAAAGGGATGTTCTGTACCCACCCAGTTTTCAGTTCTGGTGACACCACTACAGGCAGTGATGAAGTCATTATTGATATACTTTCAATGCCCTTTTTTCGTTGATTTCATCTGCAGCAAAACATTGTTTGTCATGTATTATCGACAGTGACTATGACTTAGCTTGCCTGAGGGAGCGTGTTCTCTGTTTACAGAAAATATTTAAATCCCAGATGATGAGCTTTACCGCAGATTATCTCACACAATTGCCTTCCCTTTTCACTGTTCTGGAATCTCCTCCTCCATCAAGAAGCAAGTTCATGAGAGGACAACACACAGAAAAGTAATACTGCATATAGCTCAGATTAGACCGTATTTTTTCTAGCTTTTCCTCCGTTAGTCTTGTGGGGATGACTATTTACAGCTGTTAATCTTCCAACTCTGTGCAAGAACACTTCACCACAGACACACAGGATACTGTTAATCGTAGATGTGGCCTTTGAACCTCTGCACACAAAAAGGTCCTAATGAGAGCCCTTCGGTCTCCCTGTTATCACTTCATTGACAGCTTGAAGGCCATTTGACTCTTTAATAGTGACTGATTGCCAGACTCCGCAGCCATTCGACTCTGGGAGAAGTATGCTCTGATTCTTCTGCTGGTGATCATTAGTATGCTCGTTTGAATGGGGAGCCCCCCCCCCCCCCTCCCTCATGTCTGACTCCAAAGGAGGCAGGATGTGGGCAGAAGGGTCTGGACCGGGTTTGCGATAAGAGTGTATTCACTTGGTCAATTTACCACTTAAGTCTGGAGCTGGGTTGCCATTACAATAAACATGATTTCAAACTACCTCGGGTCACTTAGCTTTTGTTTGGCTCTCAGCTAAATGGTCAGATTGGAAACGCTTGAGGAAGGGAATAAATGTTCCCTCTGTTTGAACCCTCTGAATTTGGTGACATCTGAACCAAGTGCCTCTTCACCCTATCCCAGTAGGGAAGTGGTTTTGGTGCTATGGTCTCAATGGTAACGGCAGGCTTGCAGAATTATGACAGCACAGTTCTTTGTCCTGTCTGCACAAATGCAGTTTTGTTAAAAAATTCCTTAGACTGGTTTATCATAAATCATTCCGGCACCAAATCGTGGATAGGAATGAGTTAACAAATACAAAGCTAGTTGTTTAGAGATGGATTTTTTTTTGTGAAACTAATCAGCCTTATATTGAAATTGTTTCAATAAACACTGAACTCTTCACTGTCATTAACTGTCTCTCATCCCTCCCCTTAAAAAACACACATCACAGGGAAATGCAGTGCTTTGTATTTAAAATGAACATAGGAGTTGATCTTATTCAAGCTATGCAGACCATAATTCTCACCGCACTAACATCATACAGCTCTTTAAAAGGGAAGTTAGCTTTAAAAAGGAGCATACCCTTTAAATATGCGACAGACTCAGGGAGGGGAGGGGTTTCTCAGAGCTGGCAAAACAAATAAATGCAGGGCTGCCGACCCCTGCAGATCCCACTGACTGTTTGGGCTCAAGTGTTCATAGAGAAAACGCTGGGGTCCGACAGGAAAGCTGATACATGTTTAATTTGAACTGAAAGGGAAGCAAATATTTTCAGTGATATAAGATTATCACCGTCCGTACTCCCTTTGCTGAGGAAAATGTGAGGACATAACAAATCGCTTGTGAAAAGGCCAGTATTCCCCGAGTCGAGGGCAGGGCCCTGCAGTTCATCATCTGGGGGAAAAAATGTTTACTGCCGAGGTCAAAGTTCCAGTCGTAAGTTTATAGACTCTCTCAGAAAATGGGCTGGAGCTAAACATTACCCACTACGCTGAGGCCAAATTCAAGATTATTGTCTTTGGGTCTCCGTGTGCCTTAAGATCTGATGTGATCACGGTAAACATCCTCGGTGCACGTACTCCCCCCTCAGACCCCACTCACTCTCGGCAACAAAGGAAAAAATGAGAATCAGATCTGCCTTGATTACGCAAACATTAGTGCTATAACCAGGGGATTCTGAGATGCAAACATATTGGTTCCTATTCATAAAAACATCCCCAATTAGACGTGCTGATCAAGAATGTTTTTCCAGATGAGAGAGCGTAACATTTTCCAATATGAGCCGAAGGTTCATAGTGATTACACACCATCTGTCCTCATTCAATGCATTTTATAAATATGGACCTTTGATTATATACTGAATAAAGATGGACAACCAAACAGCTCCCCAAAAGTAAGGCCAAAACATATAGATCGCTATCTAGTGGCTGGCTGCAGTGCAGGTTATAAACCCGCCCCCTCCATGTTAGTGGATGGGTCATGGGACACACCAAAAAACTGCAGTATGAGTCAAATATTTTATTTCTGAGGATGGGTTCTGTCATTTTCTGTAGTTCTTACCATGCTGATGTACGTTCAAGTGTTCATTCTTTCTGAGAGGTTTGGTTTTATTTAGTTATTGTATGCTATTACAATGGGGTGTAAAATCATGATTGACAGATGTGATTGACAGCAACTTACAAGACGGCCATCTGGGCTGATTTCAGGACATCTTTATTGCTAGAATATGACTGTCGAGAAGAGATTTTGTGGTAATATCACGCAGGCATATATTTCTAGTGCCCTGTGCAACTGATAAACCTCCATGCACAAGGACTTCAATTGCATGCAAGAATCTCTTACATATGTGTTGATTGAATAAATGCTGACTACAGCAGGGGAATGTAAATATGCCACTACAGCAGGGGAATGTAAATATGCCACTAAAACTCATGCCGAATGCATTAGAGTTGACAGATATGCGTTATTGATAAAAACTGGCCACGTCTGATAATGTTGAGAGTTTTCAGTTTCTTTAGTGGTAATTTAAATGAATGATTGAAAACAGGTCATGACTAATCATTATTTTCAGGAAATGGGTTTAAGCTTCCCCTAATGCTAGTTTACCAGTTCAACTCTAGCCAATTTGAGATGTTCAATAATTCCTGTGTCAGATGCGCAGCTGCCATGCTAGCTGTTTTAGCAGACACGTAGATGACAGTGTCATCTGCGTACATCTGGCAGTTAACACCTGTACAGGTTTTTTGAAGGTCGTTAATGTACATTGTAAACAGCAGTGGTCCGAGAACAGATCCTTGGGGCACTCCCATGTTGTTAGGAAGCAGCTGTGACTTCTCCGCATTGACCCTGACACACTGTTGTCTCCCTCTCAAGTATGAATCAAACCACTGTAAGGCTTCTCCAGAAGCTTAGACAGTAACACTCTGTGGTTGACAGTATCAAAGGCCTTTTTTAAGTCCAGGAACACTGTACCCATGACATATCCCTTTACCAAAAGACCCTTGACCCTGTCAAGTAAATAGCAGTTAGCCGTCTCTGTGGAATATGTGGGTCTAAATCCAAACTGCTGTGGGTGCAGTTATTGTTTAGGCTCCAAATATTCTGTTAGTTGTGCAGCAACAATCTTCTCCAATAATTTAGAGACAACAGGAAGGAGAGCAATGGGCCTATAGTTACTTGCCGTGTCCTTGTCTCCTGACTTATGTATAGGGGCAATTATTGCCGTTTCCAGCTCTCTGGAAATAGATTTGTTTTTATTGATAAATTAACTAAATAAGTAATAGGCTCTAGCAAACAGTTCTGGTTTTTCTTAATTAAATCTGCATTAGATTGTGGATATCCTTTGACATTGAGTTACTCATTTTTGCAATGCATTTTTTTACTGTATCACTAGACACCTCTTTGATTCGGAAACCATCTGGGTGGACATTGTCAAGCTCCTCATAGGGCAACTCGATAGATCTAAAATTACGAGACAATTCCTGTACAGACTCAATAAAGAAATTATTGAAAACATTTGCTATGGACTCATTATTGTCAATGAGGTTATTATCTACTTTCAAACTATTTATTTTAGGGTGTTTGTGCCAACTCGAGTCTGTTATTCTGTTGATATGCTGCCATAGTTTAGAACTGTTGCCATTAGCCTCTTCAATAAGCCTGTGGAAATGGTTACTCCTAGCCCTCCTTAGCTCAGACACCACTTTATTCCTCAGACCAGTAAAGTGTAGGTGGTCAGTAATGTTTTTTGTTTTTAGGGACCTTTTCAGAGCAAGATCTCGCTTTTTTGTGAGCTGGAGAATGTCATGATTGTACCATGGGAGAGAGTATTTCTTAGGTCTATTTACCCAAGTTTTTGTGTATTTATTTGTTGGATTACCAATGATTGAGGTGAAATAATTCACACTGTAATTTAAATCCAGCTCTGTAGTAACCCTGTCCCAATTGGCTTCCATTAAATCTTGTTCAAAGCTACCTCTACTTGTTCTAGGGATTCCTGTCATTATAGATGGACTTTCTGGTGTATTATGGTGAACCAGGCGTTTACGTGTTAGCTTTCTAACAATCAAGGTCATATTATCGTCTGAGAGTCCAGTAATGAGATGAAATATTTTTATTGCTCTTTCTGGCTTGTTTGTGAAAATCAGATCAATAAGAGTTTCACTCTTTCCAGTAATACAGGTAGGTTTATCTATCAGCTGTTTGTATTTAAATTTGTCCATAACAGATTTCAATTTTAGTTTACCCTTTTTATCCATCCAGTTCACATTAGTCACCAAGGCAAATGGTTTTGTTACATTTATCACAGGCAGAGAGAAGACTCTTGAGTTCATTATACAAACCCAAAACCAGTGAAGTTGGCACTTTGTCTAAATCCTAAATAAAAACAGAATACAATTATTTGCAAATCCTTTTCAACCTATATTCAATTGAATACACTGCAAAGACAAGTTACTTAATGTTCGAACAGGTAAACTTTGTAATTTTTTGCAAATATTAGCTCATTTGGAATTTGATGCCTGCAACATGTTTTGAAAAAGCTGGCACAAGTGGCAAAAAGGACTGAGAGAGTTGAGGAATGCTCATCAAACACTTATTTGGAACATCCCACAGGTGAACGGGCTAATTGGGAACAGGTGGGTGCCATGATTGGGTATAAAAGCAGCTTCCCTGAAATGCTCAGTCATTCACAATCAAGGATGGGGCGAGGGTCACTTAGGGGTCTATTCTCCCATGCGCTTAAGTCGAAAAAAGCGCGTAGCTACGCGCTTTTCAGCCTACGCGTATTCTCCCCTCGACTTAAGTCTGTGCATTACGCGCCTTGAAGGCACTTACGCGCTTGGGGCGGAGCAAGGCCAAAATCGGGGCGTTTCCGGGCGTTTCTCATGCAAATAACACTTACGCGTATTCTCCCCCTGGCTTACGCGCTTTTTCTGTTAAGCGCTTTTGAGGGCTGTATTAAGGTCAAGCGCCAACATTAGGCGAAATTGAATATTGCGTTTGATGTCGGTTATAGGCCGAATTTTAACATTACTTTTATTTTATTTAACATGGTAAAGGTTGAGAGATTTAATATTCGATTGTTCTTCCTTATTTCTAAACTACATTTCTCAAAGCCATGATAATTTATCAAACGAAATCATCACATGATATTACGCATCAGCCTCTTCTCCAATCAGTTAAATTACAAACGCAAAACAATGAATTAATACGAGTATACATAAGACCATCATTCTACCATGCCCTCAAAATTTTAAGTCAAAATGCCAGCCCTGCATTTGCTTGCACTCTTGCTTGATTGGGAAAGAGTAAGAGGAGCGCGCCGAGCTCGAAGGCGAACACTCGTATATCGGCTTCGTTCGGACATCCTGGCACAAACAAACATGGAGTGCATCCAGCACTTTCGCCTGGACCGTGCATGAGGCAATTGTCTATCTTTGCCGACTTCTGGATGAACAACTATCCAGCCGCAGCAATTATCCACAAAACATACACGTTGTCATCAACGTCAGAACTGCGCTGTCGCTCCTGGCATCTGGGTCGTTTCAGAGAGTGGCTGGTCATGTCATTCACATCACAGGCGTCTGTGTCAAGGTGTCTGACGCAGTTCGTTGGCGCTTCAAGTTCTTCTCCATGTACTTCCACTGCAGAAAGAGTAGATGCCACCCCTTCCTCCTGTGCAGTGAAATGCACAGGGGATGATGGTTGCCCACCACCTGTTGCGTGTACACTTCTCCGGTGTGCCGAGAACCTGGCTTTTACAGCGCCCCGCAGATCTCTCCATTTATGCTTTAAATCGGGGATACTGCGCTTACATCTCCCCACCGAAGCCACATCCAGAACTATTCGCAGCTTTATTCCTCGGATCAGCCTTCATTGCTTGCTTGCCATACAACACCAACATCTGTGAAATTTGGTTTTCGGCTTTGGCTCGACGTCGCCATCATTGTCTTCCATGTTCTATTAACAAATGCGACTGCCCTGTATGTTCGTGATAATCTAAAAAGTTGTGATATTCTCACGAGTGAGGGGATTGATTTTCTCATTGAGGATATCTGAATTAACTAACTCGAGTCCTAGTAATGTTTTACCATTGGTAATACTGTGTAATTTAATGTGTGAATAAAGATATTATTAAATAGGCTACTCTAGATTGAGCCCTACCCTGGCAAATACCAGAGCACTATCCATTTGTTAATCAATTTTAGCCTTTAAAGAATAGCCGACAGGGGAAGAATCATTATCAGTAAATGGGATAATTGATTATAATAAAGTATTAGGCACAAGTTCAAGCGAATGTGTCGCTCAAATCAAATAGGATGATAGGCTATGGATATGGAATTCCGTCATTGCTGAGGCGGTTTCGGGGCGGGGAAAGAATCCTTGTTAAAGCGTTTCCATGTCCTTTAGTTGTAAACCTGACATCGGAGTAGTTTTCAAGTGCGCAATTTCTCAATGAGATCATATAAACTGTCTTTGATTGTCTTTGTGTGACTAGAATGTTCCCTTTGTCTTCTTCCCTGTCTTCCACGGAACAAACAGGCTGGTGTAGGAGGGGCACATTTTCAATAATCTAATTGCGCTGATTGAGAAGCGCTAAATTCTTTATTCATTATTTAATTATCGCGGCAATTTGTTTGTATGCATAGCTTTAATGCCATGGTGGCTAGAGTAAGAAATAACAAGTGTTTGTCACTAACATATCCCCCGCCGCCGCAATTTTATGTGTCCGTACGGACGGAGCCCAATGCTATATCCCCCGCTTCGCGCTAATCGCGCGGCGGGGTGTTGAATGAAGAGATGTCTGAATTACGTCTTGTAATTGGTACGGCCTACTATTACAGCGGCACATAAAACCTCGTATCTTCACAATGACAAACTTCACAGGAAAATAAAAAAATAAAATAATGATAATAATAATAATAATTATTATTATTGTTATTATTATATAAATGGATAAATATAGTTTAAAATAAAAATGTTAATTTTGCATGTAAGAATAGTGGACATACGAGTTTTCGTTTCTTATCAGTTTGGAGATACGAGGTTTTATCAGCAGGCCGACGATATTCAAATTTAAAGTCTGGTTTGCGTTTTCCATGGACCACAAATGCATTTTCATGCTTAATCAGAAAATCCTTTTTCCATGTTTTCCTGATAGCCATAATCAATGAGCTTTGTACAGAGTCTGCCTCTCTTTTGGATCAGTCACACCTCTTTCATAAGGCCGCCTACATTCTGAAGTTAAGCGCTGTGGGCGTGATCGAAGCGAGAAGGGGAGAATACGCGTAACTCAAAAGCGCTTAACTCGAAGCGCGTAAAAAAAGACTTACGCGCTAAGGGGAGAATAGACCCCTTAGTGAACAAATGCGTGAGCTGATTGTCAAACAGTTTAAAAACAATATTCCTCAATGAGCTATTGCAAGACATTTAGGAATTTCATCATCTACGGTCCGTAATATCGTCAAAAGGTTCAGAGAATCTGGAGAAATCACTGTACGTAAGCGACAAGGCCGAAAACCAACACTGAATGCCCGTGACCTTCGATCCCTCAGGTGGTACTGCATCAACAACCGACATCAGTGTGTAAAGGACATCACCACATGGGCTCAGGAACACTTCAGAAAACCACTGTCAGTAACTACAGTTCGTCGCTACATCTGCAAGTGCAAGTTAAAACTCTACAATGCAAAGCGAAAGCCATTTATCAACAGTACCCCGAAACGCCGCCGGCTTCGCTGGGCCCAAGCTCATCTAAGATGGACTGATGCAAAGTGGAAAAGTGTTTTGTGGTCTGACGAGTCCACATTTCAAATTGTTTTTGGAAACTGTGGATGTCGTGTCCTCCAGACCAAAGAGGAAAAGAACCATCTGGACTGTTATAGGCGCAAAGTTCAAAAGGCACCATTAATGCTGAAAGGTATATACAGGTTTTGGAGTGACAAATGTTGCAATCCAAGCAACGTCTTTTTCATGGACGCCCCTGCTTATTTCAGCAAGACAATGCCAAGCCACATTCTGCATGTGTTACAACAGCATGGCTCCGTAGTTAAAGAGTGCGGGTACTAGACTGGCCTGCCTGTAGTCAAGACCTGTCTCCCATTGAAAATATGTGGCGCAATATGAAGCGTAAAATACGACAACGGAGACCCCGGACTGTTGAACAACTTAAGCTGTACATCAAGAGTTCCACCTGAAAAGCTTCAAAAATGGGTCTCCTCAGTTTCCAAATGTTGACTGAGTGTCATTAAAAGGAAAGGCGATGTAACACAGTGGTAAAAAGGCCCCTGTGCCAACTTTTTTGCAATGTGTTGCTGCCTTTAAATTCTAAGTAAATGATTATTTGCAAAAAAATAAAAAATAAAGTTTCTCAGTTTGAACATTAAACATCTTGTCTTTGCAGTGCATTCAATTGAATATAAGTTCGAAAGGATTAGCAAATCATTGTATTCTGTTTTTATCTACGATTTACATAACGTGCCAACTTCACTGGTTTTGGGTTTTGTATATATCAGCATCATGAGATGGAGGATAATAAATCACAGCTATATTAAGGTCATATTTGGGGAAAGTATTGCATTAAGTCCTAGACACTCTATATTTACACACAAGTGAAGTTCTTCACATTTAAAACACTCCCTAATGTAAATTAAAACACCCCCTCCTACTTTACCTTTTCTGTCTTTCCTATAACATAAATATCCAGATATGTTAACTCGGTCAGTAGAGACATTGCCATTCAGCCAACTCTCAGTTATACACGGAAAATCCAAATTAGACTCCAAAAAGCAGTTTCCTTATCTGATCTATTTTAGGTAGAAGGCTTCTAATATTTAGATGACCCCCCAGTAATCCTTTGGGTTTTGAGTGTGGGTTCCAAATTACTTGCACATGACTTACCGTTTGAAAGAACTTGAAGTGTCTTTGTTTTAGCGCTGCGTGATGACATGAGTCACTAGACAGTTGTTTGATCCCTGCGGGGTTCCATCTTTGTTTACACTTGACATTTAACCCAGACGGGTCATCGCAGGGAATATTGTCTGTTGTTGAAAAAATATACGCAACATCGGGACTCACCTGATTGCCAGTGACCGCGGCCCGGGACTGCACTTTCTCCACTGCTGCCGAGACAACAGTGTGTGCTACTGGGCAACATAGCATCGTACTCTCCGCTGCCCCCCGGAGATGTAACGTTGGCCGCTGTGCGAGTCCAGTTGGCTCTCTGACACCGGTTCATTCCCGACAGCCCGGCGCGTTGATTCCAGCAACGACAGTTGAGCACGCCTATTCTCCTATCCATAATTCTGCTAAACAATCTTCTGGATGAAATTCCTCTCCCGCTAGTCGACCCCCATGGGCAGCGTCTGCTGCAGTGTTACCTGGACAGATGCCACCCAGTGAAACAGGGTCTTCGCCGGTGAGTTGTGGCATTGTTATTGATGGTATTGCAGGCTGAAAGAGTTTGGTTGCTGGAGATGTTGGCTGCGCAGGTGGGGTGGTGTCTTGCTTCATTGCATAATCGCAATCGGTTGTTGTAAAGAGGGCCCAGGGTTAAGATGAACATCCCCTGATAATCCATAATTCTGCCAAACAATCTTCTGGATGAAATTCCTCTCCCGCTAGTCGACCCCCATGGGCAGCGTCCGCTGCAGGGTTACCTGGACAGATGCCACCCAGTGAAACAGGGTCTTCGCCGGCGAGTTGTGGCATTGTTATTGATGGTATTGCAGGCTGAAAGAGTTTGGTTGCTGGAGATGTTGGCTGCGCAGGTGGGTTGGTGTCTTGCTTCATTGCATAATCGCAATCGGTTGTTGTAAAGAGGGCCCAGGGTTAAGATGAACATCCCCTGATAACAGCAACAGTAGGAATAACATTTTGGCTGTATGCCAGCTGCTGCAGTGTCGTCTGGTTGTAGTTTTGTGTGTTGGCTCTGAAATCTGAGCGCGGCCATCCTTAAGAACCCGTGCAAATACGACAGCTGTGTTTTTACTGATAAAATACCAAGTGGGTCACTGGTGAGATCCACACTATTTTGCACGTTAGCAACAGTCCCCGGTGTGTTAAAGGTGGATAAACCAGACACCAGCGAAAGGCCACGGACACAAACGAGGAGGAGGTACAGACTGGGGTTGAGATGATCATGTTTTCTTTTGCTCTTACCGCACCATTTAAAAATCGAGTCATGCGGTAGCTTACTTAAAGGTCCCAAAATTAGCAAAAAAATTGGTAGATGACATTAAGGGTAGCGTTGTTAAAAAAGGTTTGCAGATGAGTGGAGCCTTCCAAACCATTCATTGCTGCTGCCGCCATCTTCCAATATCCAATATTTCACTGATACCGCTTTTCCGCCAAGTTGGTGCTGGTGCTGGTTCGAAGCCAGAGCTCTTATTTTATTTGTCTGTCTCTCTTTTTCAATCTGCGAGACTTCCTTTTATTCCGGCCACTGCATTTAGCGTCTCAACACACCAGCCATCACAGTACACTCTAGCCAAATGGAGACATCACCGATGGCCGAGATAAGCAAGATATGCTGTCTGGCTTCGCCAAGGGGCTTTCAGGCCTGGGTAGTCAGCAGTCTGATTTAGCTGAGAGACTCCACCTTCAAGAGAGTTTGCTTCAGAAACAGGAGAGCGCTCTGTTAAGCTTAACCGAGAGTATTAGATTCCTGTCTACACAAGTTTCACAAAATGTTGCACAAGCATCACCCATACACCTTTCCAGAGAACCCAAGTTACAATTGCCCCGAAGATATAGCGGCGAGGCCGGAAAATGTAAGGATTTCATCGCCCAATGAGAAATATTTTTTAAGGCTCAGCCATCACAATTTGTTAATGAGGATTCTCGGGTGGCATTTATATTATTCCTGTTGGCTCACAGCGCTCACTTGGGTTGGCCCACTAATCAGATCTAATTCACCGATCTTAAATTCTGTGGAGGCTCTTGTTAGGGAGATGGCGTCAGCATTTGACCAAGGTGTTTGTGGTCAGGACGCGTCAATGAGTTTGATGCACCTGAAACAGGGCAAAGAAAGTGCAGCTGAGTTCTCTATCGCATTTCGCTCTCTGGCTACAGAGACAGGCTGGCCGGAGGCTCCTCTTATGACTGTGTTCAGTCATGCTCTTACTGAGGAGATAAAAGACTCATTGGCTACATTGGAACCCTGTTTGACTTTAGACTCTTTAGTTTGCACTGCTGTGCGAATTGACAACCGCGTCCGCGATTGTAACAGGGAAAAACTAAACAGATTGCCGCTTGCAGACAATGGGGCTAAAGTTGCTAGTGGCGAGTGTGCGGCTGCTATTCCATCGTCTGTACGACTGCAAGATCAATCTCTACCCTGGTACAACACCTCCTAGGGGTTCCTATACTCGCTGTCAGGACCTGAGCGTAAGGCGATACGAGAATATATTCAGGAAGCTCTTGCTAATAATAGTTTTATTCGCCGTCCACGTCTCCTGCCGGATTTTTTTTGTGGAAAAGAAGGATGGCGGTCTGAGACCCTGTATTGATTATAGGGGTTTGAATAAGATCACCATTAAAAACCGGTACCCCCTTCCGTTAATGAATTCCACATTTGAACGTCTGCAGGAGGCATTTTTTATGAGGCTAGATCTCTGTAATGCTTATAACTTAGTTCGCATTCGGGAGGGGGACGAATGGAAAATGGCATTTAACACTCATGTTGGATACTATGAATGTTTGGCCTGGTTAACGCCCCCTCTGTGTTTCAGGCACTTGTTAATGACGCCCTCCGAGAAATGTTGGAGAAAATCGTCTTTGTTTATCCCTCCTTAATGCCAAGCTTTTTGTTAAAGCCGAGAAATGTGTTTTTCATGCCAAAACTGTCTCGTTCCTGGGCTTTACTGTTTCTAAGGGGTCGGTTCGCATGGACCCGGACAAGGTGGCAGCCCCTCAAAGTGTTAAGGAGGTTAAACACTTCCTAGGCTTTGCTAATTTTTATAGGAGGTTTATCCGTAATTTTAGCATGTTTGCTGCCCCCATTATTGCTCTCACCAAAAAGAATACCTCCTCAGCATTTTTTTTTTTTGGTCTCCTTGCACTTGGAGGAGATCTAGGTCCGTTGGAAACGCGAGTCTCTCTTTCTATCTCTCTTATTTTATTTGTCTGTCTCTCTCTCAATCTGCGAGACTTCCTTTTATTCCGGCCGCTGCGTCTGGCGTCTCAACACAGGCATACGTTGATGTCATCCCAGATGATTGACACATCTGTTAATGCTTTTATAAATAAAGACTTGTTATGGGGTTAAATACAGAGACTGGCATTGTGGTGTTGATCACCATTCACCATTTTATAAAATTTATTTTGTGCTTCTGAAGGGCCTGATTTTAGGACAGTTCCTTTTCCTGGCAATGGAGGAAGTTTTGCTCCTGTATAGAGTTGTTATTTAAGGCGTGGAGCAGTTCATTAGCAATCACTTACATGCTCTTAACCAATCCACACGCTGAAACCAGCGGCGTATGAGCATGTGTGTGTGTGCTTCTGTGTGCGTGCTTGATCCTATGCGTGTGTGTGTGTGTTTAAGGTGATGTGTGGGTAAAGCTGCCATGGACTTCCTGCTTTCTTTCAAAACATGCTGCTAAGCTTCCTAACGTATTATGTTCCACTCTTGCTGTTTTCAAACACTAAGCAGTGAAGCACATTCGACTTTCGTCACTGCAAACATCAGCAAAGATGCTGCACGAACTATGGCACAGGAACTTGATTTCATTAAGCCACACTCTGTACATAATATACACTCAGGATTTAACCATGCCCTGGGGGAGAGTTGGGAGGCACTGCTGGATTGCTCTGGTTCACCAGAGTGCCAGTTCTGCCTCTTACTCCACTGCCATTGCCATTTCTATACAAACATAATTTGTCTTCCACCGTCTGGGCAGAAATTGGCACTTCCAGTCACTGTGGTGACCAAGTTTAAAAGCATACTTTACTAATGCCAGGAATGCCATGGTTCCTGTAAACATGATTGCATTGTGCGCGTGTGAGTGTTTGCATGTGGACACCAAACCCAGGAGACCATGTTTCTATGGCCACAGCATTATATTTAATCGAAAATGTTTAGATGTTGCGTATCTTTTAAACGCATTTTCCAATAATGCAGCAAGACAAACTATGTAGTATCTTTGAAAACCTTGACATCTGCACTAGAATCTCGAATAGGCCTACAGTTATCCAGGTTTGAATACAGCAGCTGCATTTGACAAACCCACATACGGGATTGACAGATATGAAGATGTTATTGGGAGTGATGGAGTTGCTAGCAGTGGGACAGGGAATGAGGCAGAGAAGGGGATGGGGGGGGGGGGGGGGTGTGGCCTAGGACCATGGGTGGAGACAGACAAAGCCAAAGCCACCTTGTAAACTGCAAATAGGAAACAGATGCGAACTGCTTGCAGTGTAGAAGTGATGACAGCCAAGCTGCTTCCAGAATAAGCGAGCAGCCAGAGGAGAAAAGTAACTGTCAGACCAGACTGGTGTTATAACACCTACTCTGGCACCTGAAACACCGCAGAGGTTATTAGCTACTACAAGTCCTTTGTACATGCAAAGATTAGCTTTCAGTACTGTGGTCGCTAGTGTATGAGCAGTTCTGTCATGTTGCTTAGATTACTGGATTAGCCGTCAGCACTGTGGCTGCTTGTGCGCATGGGGTATTATAGCATGCTGCTCAAAGAACTAAGCTGGTATCTCAGAGATTGTTGGTTGGATTCACATGTAGAGTATTATTGCTGTGTCCATGACTGTATTCCGAAACTGAGGTCACAACCGACGAATACTGCTGACTCCGCCTCCTAAGCAGGCCTTGGTATTTAATCTCATATGCAATGTAATGATTGGGATTCCCTCCCTGCATACTTAGCACGTATGGACAGCAGGTTCATGTTGAGACTAATTTGAGTTAAACAACAGCTTTACTAAAATATATGCATGTATGCAATCTATTAAATAAGTACGTGTTCTTTCATAACTAGCTAGCTAACAGGTCTGATACGGGTTTTGTGCAAGTGATTGCAAAAGCAATTGGGCAACTGTGCAGGCTGGAATCTGATGTGGCCCAGAAAATCAAGCTAATGTACGCTGCATTTCTCGTCTGCATTTAAATGACTCTCTAGAATGGAGCAGCCTTTGATGTCTTTGCGTGCAGCCTGGGCTTCCGAATGCCCCTTAATCGTGAGTTGTTGTCTTCGCAGTTCTCCAGAGGGAGAGGATTCCTAGCAGCCGGTTGTTCCTTACCTCTGCAAGAATAGGAGAAGTTGAGGGGGAATTGCCACAGGCCAGTGACCTTGGAAACCCGAGACTGCACTGTGCCTCTGTTGCTTTTCTTCTGTTCTATATTGACTGCCAACCTTTTCATAAGTCATTCTGTACCATCTTTAAGAAACAGCACAGCCCCTCGTAAACATTCAAAGACAAATTCACTCATCTACAGCATCATCAACATAGTCCTTCAAAATAGCTCGTCGGTTTGATTCTGCTCCGTCAATTATGACTAATTTTGAATGAGCAAGTTCCCTCTGATTCTACTTCCCCTGCCATTCTACATAGTGGCTGTCACAGAGCGAACATGAACTGGTAACGCACACATTACAACACAAATCGGCTAACACCTGCCCTCCTGACAGGCCTGAGGCAGCCGTAAGTGTTTCTGAAGGATCACAAGATCCTGTCGCTACGCGGTCATTAAGCCGGTTTCTGCCACTCAAGTCCCTCCCCC